>JAQFZY010002945.1:0-10564 GCA_034696285.1 Hypogastrura burkilli
AACAACATCGGTTTCCGGGCATTGCCAACTGTTGACAGAAATGTTTGCAAACTTAGAGACAAATATATATATATATA
The DNA here is from genome assembly GCA_034696285.1 of Hypogastrura burkilli. NCBI lineage: Eukaryota > Metazoa > Arthropoda > Collembola > Poduromorpha > Hypogastruridae > Hypogastrura > Hypogastrura burkilli. The sequence continues at coordinate 78 of JAQFZY010002945.1, forward strand.
GTCGGACCTAGCGCTATTATATATAGGATAGCCTTTAAAATCCTCTTAACCCCCCTCAAATTTGTTCGAAAACACGCCCCTAATGGTCATTGGTTTCATGCGTTATATCGGTTTATTTCTAAAGTACATGGGCCATGAGCCATGGGTGCGTTTATTCTAGTGGAGCTGCTAATGACGGTGGCACATGTACCCTAGAAATAATTAGAAGACGTATTTTATCCGCGTCAGCGCGGGCTCGTTTGGCTTATTTTATAATTCTCAATGCTAAATTGTTGAATTATTGCACCATAAAATATTCAACACCGGTCCGGGTGTTGTTGTCAATTTATATCTGCTTTCTCTTTGGATTTGGAGAGCCAAATGAATAAACTCTGTTGGATCGCATCATATACAGTAGATTGTAGATTGCCTTGAAGTTTACAGACATACAAAATGGTCCGTTTAATTAAAGAGTATCTAATTAATATAAAAAAATATGCTCGTAGTAAACAGTCGCTGAGTATGCCTGAGTGTGCTCTAAAAAGAATGAAACAAGTTAAGTTTATATTAAACCATAACTATTTTGGGAAGAGTAAAAGTTCGTGAAGCTCCCTTGGTAAGTCCTGATTTATGATACAGCTTTTGTAAATACTCATGATCGTATTTCGACGTTAGTTGGAAATATAATTTAAGCTGTTTCCGTACTAAATGACTACAATTTTGTTTTGATTGAGCCGGGTAAGAAGAGGGTGCACCGGCGCACACAGAACCTTAGAGTGATTTACAATGTAAGAATGGTTTTCCCAAGGGACCTTCGTGGACTTTGACTCTTCACAAAATAGTTATGGTTTAATATAAACTTAACTTGTTTCGTCCTTTTTAGAGCACACTCAGGCATACTCAGTGACTTTTTACTACGAGCAGATTTTTTTATTTCCAAATTTTTAGGGATTACAACTGATGTCATAAGTCATGTTTCAAACCAAAACCATCATAGCACTTGAACATATTTTATAAGTAGAATCATTAACGTTGTCACCGGTGATGTACATGAGCAAATACTACTACAGGTAGTATGGGCATCAGAGTTCCCTATATAAATGTGTGTTTGGAAATGGGCCCCAGTTCGGTTGGTAAAAGGTCAGATATCTCAGGAGTCCTTTGACCTACCGAGGTCAAATTAAGATTGTTTGAAAGCCAATTGTATGGCCTACAATAATTTCAGGTGCTGGGAGGTCTCAGTACATGGGAAGTGGGTTAAACGGGCAAGTCAAGGTCGTTGTTCAAGGTTTTGGGGTCGAAGGAAATGACAAATGCAAAGTTTGAGTTAAAGTGCATCAATGGGACCGAATTAACCCACTATTATGCGTCTTTAATTTTTTGCGTGCGTTGAGCCGTTTACTCGTAATCTTTGTCTGACGATTTTCGGGGGGAGGGAAATGCATATCCTTCGTAACGAACATTTTCCACCTTTTACTTATTTACATGGAAAATGTTGTTGTCATGGGGGTTTCACTCAGGCAAAAACGCTAAGGATCTTGGTTGCATTACCTATGCAAACTGTTCGGGCACTGGAACCGTAATATACGCGTGTTGTTAGGACAACGTTTGAATTCACTCAATAATTAAATCTGCAGAAAGGAATTGTAGGGCGTACTATAAACTGCTTACATCAATTAAGAGTAAAACCTATTTTGAGTATCATGAGTATCTACAAAAAAAAAACTATTATGATTCTCATGTTACTATTCCATAAGCCTACCTAGAATGATAGTTTACCTTAAACTGTAGGCACATGCACTCTAGAAATGTGCAGAAAATGTAGTTGCTGTTTCCGCGTTAGGGTGGGTTTGTTGGCTTCAACAAATAATACAGTAGCAGGCGGCAGAGTAGTATAATAGTTTATATTAGCAGTTAAGAAAGTGCTTAAACAAAACAAAATGTGATAAACACATCGGCTGCAGTAATTTTGACGAGAACCTATTTATTTATTCCATATAAATCTAGATCTTCCCATGAGCTCGCCTTCCAAGCCCGAATTAGATCCACTCTTCGGGGAATCTTGCTGGTCGAAAATGATCTGGACGAAGTTACATCAAAGGAGATTCGTATAAAGTTGGAGCTTAAACTAAATCGAGATCTTTCTATGTAAGGTTATGTTTAATTTTAATCTCTGAAATCGAAGCCATCCAAACTTTCCTTTTTGACTATCGCTTTCCCTGAAACACGAAATCGTACATATTACTAATGTCCACTAATTCTCAACCTGAATGTCATGGCCGACCCGAAACTACAAGATTTTTTCGTGATTTTAGACACTTGCACTTGAGCTCACACACAAGCAACACCAGGCATATGTATGTATACGATGTATGTACATATATGCAAAGTCTTACTGGTCTCAGTAAACGGCACATGCTAGAATCATCCACCAAAGGGACTCGTACGTACATAAAAGTCCTTCAGTTGGATGATTGTCCCATGCGCCGTTTAGTGAGGCCGCTCATGTATGTTCAGGTTTGTGATCTGAGAGTGCACGTCTCAAAAATCATTGTATTTAGTTTCGGGTCGGCGATGGCATTGAGGTTGAGATTTAGTGGACTGTACACTCCCACACACGTTAAGTGGGTATCATTCAATTGCTATATTGTATAATTTGTTATAGGAGTTATAATTGTCAATTGCCTTTCGAAAATCCAACTTTTGTTCCTGGATTAACATTTATGCCCGTGTAACTACACTCTACGTCGTACCGGTGCCCCTTTTTCAACAGAAAAATTAAGGTCTTTGGTGCCCTTAAATCATAAAAGCCCCATATATATGAAATAAAAAAATTCAGTTAAAATTAAACACGTTTTTGAAAAAATTACACATTAAACTAATCCAAAATATTTCGCGTTTTTGTGAGATGTAAAGAATCGTACACGCAGCTACTGAAAACCCTAACCCCACTTGTATTGTTGGTGGTAGTCGCTGCTGGTTAGTTTTATTTCTTGGCTTCACAGATCTTAGGTGACTTTTTGACCGTCAGAGGGACTGGGCTTGCGTTCTCCTAACACTTTCCTACTGTACAGGGAGAGTAAATACTCAATGTTAATCGGCGCTCTTCAAACTAAAAACATAGCTTCGCCAATTCTCAAAAACCCATGGCCTTTACCCTTCCATCTCCTACGCCTGCCACCAAAGCCTCCTGCCATCTGTCTCTAATAATTATAATTTTACCGTACAACCGACGGACTGACGTCTCTTAAACAATTTAATTCAATCAGACTTGTGAAGGTTCGCACATAACCCATCTAATCAACAACCAAGTGTTATCTAACAGCGCGGTTTCAAACATCCTATATATAATTGCGCTATGTACGGTTATGTATATTTATTTCTACCTATGTATGTATGCAAACATTTCTGTCAACAGTTAACAACGCCCGGAAACCGTTGTTGTTAGGACACCTCAGTATTGGCGTTTTACCCGTTTTCCGTTTTACTTTGGTCAAACTCAACTGAAATGTGGCTGCTGTTGCAGTTTGTAGTCAATATACATACCTTCGTCAATCCTCTTGACCTTGACACTTACGTGTACGTGTCTGGTTGAGAATACATTCAAACCGAAGAACCTTTGCCTCATTTGCAGCTTGCAGTTACCTACTACTAAAATGTACCGTCATTGCGCGTCACGGGGATTTTAGTTTACACTGCACACGCGCATACTATGTACCTTTTGGTATGTATGGAAACAGAATTGGCAAAGTTCTTAGCTTCCTTCACCTTCTCTTATGGTTATATATGAGAAAATAGTGTTTTTTTTTATTAGCATATATTTTACGAAAAAACCGAAAATTCGGATAAAATGGGCTTAAAACATTTTTTTTTCAGTTTAATACAGTTTAATACAGTTCAAATGAAAGGATACAAAGCGGTTTGAAACCGAGAACATTTTGTCCAAAGTTATTATAACAGATACCTGTAATTGTAATCATCAGACTAAATTGAATACTGGCTCTGGTTAGCACAATAACTGAGGATGAGTGACATGGGAACAGTTTAAACTCCAAACTCCCAGTATTTGCTGTTCTGAAACGAATGTGCACCGAAGGCGCCAAGAAAATTGTATTTCTCTGTTCTTAAACTCATTTCCGAAGAACATTTCTTAGCACGGTGCTTTTCGAACATTTTATCCTCAAAATCAATTTATATCTACTGCTTGAGCTCGGGTCAAGGAAGTGGGGGGGGGGAGGTCGAGCCCTTTTAGCACATATGTAGATCCGCCCTTGTATTTAAACAATTGTTTCTGGAATGTCATCTAACTTGGTATAATCAGGGTCCATTGAGAGATATGGGGAGATCCATATAATACATACTGGAGTTAGGCTATTGAAACATACGTAAAATTCCTGAGAGACATACATTGACGCATATGAAAAGGGCCAGACCCCTTGTAAAAGCGCTATAGGCGGCATCGAAGAGAGGTAAAGGTTACTGGGCATGAAAAGTTGAAGGCAATTTGTACAAAATTGCGTTAGTAAAGCGTAAGTAAAGGAACAGCTAAAGCTAGTGATTTAACCAAGTGAGAAACCACAAAGAAATTGGTGATAATATTTAAAGTCAGTCCGGACGTAGCACATCAGCAGGATGGAACAGGAAAGTGTACAGGAAAACAGTGGTGTAAGTTTTTATTCATTAGACCTGATGATGTTCTAAGAAAGTTCTCACAAGGAAAAGCTAAAAGGGTTAGCCTCATAAGGCGGATAAAAATTATCAGAAAGGCCTAGAACAGGAAATGATTTAAACTGAAGTTCTTCCTCAAGAGGTACACAAGCCACAAACAAGGAAGGACATTAAGGAAATAAGTCCAACAAGAATTCTTGAAAGTTAGCTATAAATCCAACAAAGGAGGGTCCTAGTAACCAGACGGTAGAACGGCATATGAAGTGACTATAATAATACGCTGATGTCATAACCAAGGAAAGTTAAATCCTCAACTAACACCGGGGGCGGTGTAGGAGACTCGAGTGGCCGCAGCTCAGGACCCCACGACAGATGATAGGGTCAAAGCATCATAGGCAGCAGGGCTCTACAGTGTCCCGACAGACAAGCATGGCAAAAATCGAAATTCAACTGGCAGGAGAGATACATATGCAAATCCCAAATGACATAAATGAGCTCGAAACCTTACCTAACGGCAAAAAGCAAGCCCAAGCAGTTAAACCAAGGCAAAACAGGGTTAGTAATAATTTACGCTTAGGAATAGCAAGAGCCCGCAATTGGCGATAAGGAATACGTACGCAGGCAAGGTAGCCCAAGTACAGTAAAGAAACGGGATGTAACAGATAAGGCTTCCTTCAGACCCAGCACACATAGTGACGGGAAATTACGCAATATTATTTTGATTGAGATCCACGGCCAAGGCATGGAATCCACGGACTTTCAGTTTAATGCTAGCATTCGTAAATTCAGGAGCAAAGACTACATAATTTTGAGAAATTGAATATATTCATAAGCCTAGCAGCTTGGCCATAGTACAGGCAATTAACACAGGGCGGGGCCCTTGATATACGAGTTCATAAGCCGAAGAGGCGAATGATGGAAATTAAATGGCGATTAATAACCCAAATGAGCCTGTCATGGCATTATTAAATACTGAGAACCAGTGTTCCGACGTGGTTTAAACCAGGTGGTCAATACTATGGTTTAAACCGGCTTAAGACGTCCTGGACAATAGGTTGTAAAGTGGTCAATGGCTAATACTGGTCAATACTTCAGAGCACGCGCAAAAGCACCTACTGAAAGCATAGCCAATACCGCTTACCTAGTAGTACATAATACACAGCATATTATACATATTCTCATACTAAATGTAGTGGCTTTGCGTGTTGTGTGAAGTGACAATGGTAACGCTTTCTCGGCATCTCTTCTACAAAGAAATGAAATTAGATAGTGACCATATTTGGCAATCTTAGCTGCAGCTTTGTGAGCGGTTTACTTACGTAAATTATATCAGCGTACACATTAAACTTCCGCCTAAAAGTTCATCATAAATTAGTTACGAAATCAAAAGTCGACATACGGGCCAACATTCTTGTTCTTCAACATCGACTTCACACCCACCAGCACCGGCTGCGATTGACATTACGTCTGACTCGGAGTCTGAGTTGTCACCAATGGCTATCAGTTGTGATGATGCGTCGTCAGAAATGCAAGTAAGTGACAACTCCAATACGTTTAGTGCAGCTCGAGGACTAAGAGATTAAATAAAGGGACAAACCAAAAGATCCCATTTGAAGCTATCTCATTGAAAAAAGCAAAACTTTGAATGGGAGAACAACTAGATTTCAAGAGTGTTCAAAGTCTCATAACAAGGTCAGTGGAAAAGTTCTTCGCATGAGCCTATTACGAAAAATACGAGACACTATACCCAGCGCTCTCATACTTCCAATGTACATGTGTCCCTCGAGCACGGCTTCTGTTGAGCGTGTATTCTCTACGTATGGCTTTGTGCAGACCGACAAAAGAAGCAAGACTATTAACAAGGTTATGAAGCAGTTATGAAGCTATCCTTCTGTTTCAGGGGCTTGCCTCACAATGATAATGCGAAACCAAGACGTCGAAATGTCGACTCCTAACTCCTGAATTGACGAAGAAATAGATCCTGTATTAATTTTTCGTCTCATCCCTAACCACTTCTTAGCTTGTTGTGTGCTATAATTAAATATAAATACAATATAATACTCTCATACTATCACAAATTCTGTGAGACTATTGGTGCAATAAATATATTGTAAAAATTAAAGCGTTCACGCCTCATAGTAATTGCTTCTAGCGAATTTTAGGTATTGACCAGTATTATCCGGTTTTAACCAGTATTGACCAGTTGCCCGGTCAATAGGTAAAGAAAAGTGGCTTTTTCGGAACACTGCTGAGAGCCTTAGAGTGAGATCATTTTGAGATGGGAATCACGAATGCCCAAGCAGATATTGCGATTATCAGAACGCAGGGGGAGAGAACCCCGTAACGTAATATGATAATGAGGAGTCTAATCGAGAATGAAACAACGCCTCAGGGCGTTACACAGACTCGCGATGAGCCAAACAACCCAGAGTCAAAGAGCAGCACCACGTGCCTAAGTCTCGTAATTAGAGATAGAGATCTCCAGAGAGTCAAAGAGCAGCACCACGCGCCTATGTCTTGTAATTAGAGATAGAGATCTCCAGAGTCAAAGAGCCGCACCTCGTGCGTAAGTCTCAGTATTAGCAAGAGATCTCCAGAGTCAAAGATCCGCACCTGGTGCCAAAGTCTCAGAACAGAGATAGAGATCTCCAGTCAAAGAGCCGCACCAAGTGACTAAGTCTCAGTGTTAGATGGAGATCTCCAGAGAGATAAAGCTGCACCACGTGTGTAAGACTCAGTATAAGAGAGAGATCTGGAGAGAAATAAAGAGGTATATCCTGGGTATAAAACATTGAGGTCAGAAATAAAGTACAACGGGGGAAAATAGAAGCGAAAACGAAGAAACGAAGCTTCCAACACCCTGTGAGATCGGAACGGTCGATAAAGAGCAGATTAATTCTAAAAGACCGCGAATTTTATTTGGTTTTCCGTGTTAACACCTCGTTTGGGCTTCGAGCGAAGCAAGCCCAAAAAAGTATGGCAGAGAAACCCACAAGTGACGTCCGAACGGGAAGCCAAGACCGCCGCTACAGGCACCATATTCAAGAGCTTATGATTATTCCGAATTAAAATTGTAAATGGTTAATGGTCACCGGGAATGGACCACTGTGATACCAGGCACAGTTTCGAGAAACACGTGGCCCAATATGACTTAACCATGGGTTATGAAATAATTAAGTCAAAAATATATCGAGATATAACGAAAAGGGCTTGGGTTTTCCCGATTTTTTCCTCCAAGTTTCAGAAAATTGAGTTGTTTTGTTAAGAGGCGATTTTACCTCTTAATAAATATACAGGTAGGTTTTAAAGGGTTTTTACCAATGCCCTGGCGCTTCGAAACCGCTACGTAACGAATGTCCTCGTATTAAGCTTGCCTGAAATTGGTGGGAAACAACCCTCAGGAATTCGTACACACCCAGGATACAGGTAAGGACGGTCCCAAACCTCGGGTACACACTGAAGTAATTTAAATCTGTAAATAATGTTGTTATATTGATTGAAAATATGGGAGGGAGTGGCCATGAAATTTGTGGAAAATGAAGTAGAATGACGATAAACATTGAATCATGGTGATTGTAACACTACCCAAATTAAGAAGTTTCAACTTGCAGTTAAAACTTGATTTTGTTGGGAAGGTGTAATAGCATTTTGCTATTAGCTTAGCGATAGTGAGCCTTCGTGTGGTCGAAGAATCCCAAACCACAAGACCGGACGGACTCCAGAGGAAGCAAGCCTCATGCCATGGAATTGGCTACGTGAAAGGCCGAAAAGCCTTCAAAAAGCGGAACAGAGCGAGAACCCAACACAGTCTGAGACAGTCAGCGGGAACAGGGCGAGAATCCAAGACAGTCTGAAACAAGCCTGAAAGCCAGCAAAACATCGACAAACCGTATTGCTAACCACTGTACCAACTCCAGTTAGTCCAATAAGTTGAAAGGGTGACACCTCGCGTCGTGGAGTCAATAAACGTGTCCCAAGAGGCCCATAAAAGGCACTGTTAAACCACTGGAGGACTAAACTTATTTCGTGATAGCCAGACACGCTACCTGGACCTAGGCTATTACAATATATACTCAACATTAAATTTCGTAAATGTAAAAAATAATTTTTTAGTTAAGTCAAAAAAGTTTTGGCTTTCAATGTCCTCTTAATCTTCAGCGTAAATCGTGTTTTAGTACACGTCCGCTCAGTTAACGGGTAGACGTTTCATACGGAATTTTTGCAAAAATACGTCCGAACATCTCGTACACATCATATAAGAAGATTTAATTAATCAATATTAGCGTCTAAACCCAGCAAACAAGCCTTTTATTTAGGTAATTTGAAACAATAGTAGCCACTAGTGAGAGTTAAGTCACCATCCGAGCTACCTTAAGATTTTCGAGTGAGTACTACCTCAACTTAATTTTTCAAGTTTTATGCGTACGAAAAGTAGTACTCACTACTAGTACTTTCACTTTGTAGTCGTTTTTGGTACTTTTAGTAATCACTACAAAAGTAATTTCTTCTTCATCCCAAATGTAGTACTCACTACAGATTCGGTAGTAAAAAGTAAAAAAAAATCCTTATGCATACGACCCCTTATCTTCTTGGTAACGGCTTTAGAGGCCTAGCTTTTGAGCTTGTCTAAAGATGTTCTGGTTGAAATGGAACCAACACCCCCCTAACCTGGTGCTTGGAAACGTTGTACGGAGTAATTGAATGACAGCAAGTTCAAAGTCTAAGATGATTGTTTTAGGACTTCCATGAATCTGTAATTGTTGAAAAAGTTGTTCATGTCTTTTTCATCTTATTAGGCAGCTGTCCACACAGAAGCGGAAAACTTTGAGCACTTGATCTGGAATTTAGGTCCTCCGCTTCCCTTGATAATGTTGTGTGACAGGGGCGAAGAGCCTAGATATAGATTATTACTTGAATATTATTTACATGTATTTATTTCGGTGCATATATCACTCGCTTAACTGGCGAATAGATATTCTGCTACCTTCATTAATGGCGGATCGCATAACATCCGATTTTATTATGCTCGGTTGCTTTTAAGCTATTCGCCAAGTCGTATTCGATCATCGAATCGCTCACTTCACAGGTTCGCTGCAGTCGCCTCTCTCCTCCATTGAAACGAGGGTGAGAGGCTATTCCTTCTCTCATGCAAATGCACGTAAAAATACCTAACTTTGTTAATTTTTATCTTCCATAAATATTTACCGTATAACTTAATATAAAAAATGCTTTTAAGATGATCATACGAAAATCTCGAGTTTTTGTCAGCTTTGGTTCACGAGCTATGAGTGAAAACAACCACTATATAGGTCGAGTCCATGCCTAGATCTGACTTCTTTCCTTAGTGTTTAATAGTACATACTACCACATACGCATATGTCAGAGCGTTCCAGTACGAATGTTAACTGAAAGTGCTGCAGTTTAGTGCGTTAATTCGCTATAACAACACGTTGTTGTGCGCTTGTCCGGATGGGATATACGTAGATACTGAGAACAGTGTATTTTAACTATTAGAGATTTAGTGCCCATATTGTTGTAAACATTTTCCAGTTGTGGACATTTGGCGTTAACCGGAGGTTTCGCGACGCCTGACTTTTGGGGCAATCTCTGGATACGCTACAGGTTCTCTCAGTCAACTCTTTGTCAGGCCCCGATAGCGTAGTGGCATAAATTTTGCTTACAAAACCGGTAGTTCACATGTTCAAATCCCAACTTCCCTTGTTTTCTTTTTTGTTCTTTTTTGTTGGCTTATTTAATTTGTTGATATATTTAAGTTAGGTTAGGTTAGGTTACAACGTACCCAAAATAAGAATTAATATCACCTAACCTAACTAAATGTT
>JAQFZY010002946.1:0-10564 GCA_034696285.1 Hypogastrura burkilli
TTTAGGATTTTCAGAAAATGTCAACAAAAGTATAAAAAATCCGTTGCTAGGGGCCATGTTTTTGGCCCTTAAGGTACCGACCCCTTGATCCTAAAAATCCCAATTTCAAACTGGATCTTCGTATTGGGCATAACTTTTTGCTGCCGGGATTTGATGGGTCTGGGTTGAGAATTGCGATCAGGATCAATCGGACGGACCAAACCTTGGAGTAATTTTATAATAGTTAGAATATGAAATGCTTGACACCTAACTTAATACTACTATTTATGCGCCGTAAATCTACTTTCAAAAAGATAAATAAACGTACAACTATCATAAAAGTACCCGGACATTATTTTTCTGAATATTTTTGGTTTTTTATTATATTTACTTCGGACTAAGCCATAGAAAATACTGATTTTATCCTTTTTTAGTAAGCATTTTATGATTAGTTAAACCGTAGAAAGTATAATAACATTTGGGTACATAGGAGAAGCATTTCTGAATTATTACAATTTCCCCTATCTACGGAGATTGCTAGCCAAATACATTCTTCCAGCTTCAACTGACAGACATCCATTCGTTCAAGGCGTCCCTCACCAACCTAGCCGATCATGAATTGACCCGCGCCCTCCACTCTGACCCCTTCGAGTCCCGCTCCGACTCCGATGCCCGAACTCATCCTCAGCCTCTCCGAACTGACTGTAGCGGTAGAAGCCGCGGCGGGGAGAGGCCGAGGTTGTGCGGCGCGGGAAGGCGATTCGTCGTGATGAAGGCATTAGGCACGTCGCCTCTCCGAGCTCCTCCCGAGCCTCCTCTTCCCCTTCTTCGCTATCTTCTTCCCCGTACTGGATTGGAGCGTAGGAGCTACGGCCCTGCTTGGCCGGCCCTCCGCGAACTTCCTCGTCATACCAGGCCGACCGCTTCCGATCGAGTCCTCGTCCAAAGTTAAGGCGACTCTCCATTGGCGGCTTAGCTTCTTCGTAGCGCTTGACAACCACGTTCAAGTTGGCGGAGGAGGATGGGTATTGGTGCTCGTGTCCGGTCCGTTCATAGCCTCGCTTTGTCCAGACACCATCTGAAACAATACACAAGTAATTTGCTGTTAATGTTCAAATTCACAAAGAGAGTTATTGGGTGGGTATTCGATTTAATGGACTTGTGATTTAATGAGATTTAGTAGGAGTTAATAGGATAACCAACTTTTAAAAATTGTCCCCGAATTAAAAAAATTAAATCCCATCCGCTGTGACGGAGTTGAATTTTCCTATCCTATTAATCACAATCCCATTAAATCCCACAAAATCCCACAGATGGGATTTAATCGAGAAGGTGGGAGTCAGAACAAGTTTGATCGCAAATCACAAGTCATGCTTAATGCTTAGTTATGGGAAAGTTAGTGTAAACGTATCACTCACCTCCACGGTTAGGATTCCCATGCTTCCGGTAATACTCACTGACCAGTTCCGCATTTTCCTGCTTCCGGTCACTCCTCTTTGGCACAGTCATTAGAATGCCGGCTGGGTTCTTGTGGGTAGGTATGGCGTAGCGCCAGACATGAGACAAAGGCATTGGAACAATAAGGTCGGATGACGAAATAACCGGCGACAACTCGTAGTTAATCTCCTGTGGCTTCCGCTTGACCCCCTCCTCGTCCACCGCACTGTCTCTTTCAATTGGTTTTGACATCCGGAGAAGGCAGGCTCCAGCTCCGTAATTATCATCGAAAATCACGATGCCTGTACGATTGACGGGAATACAAGGTTAGATTTTTCAGAGTCAGTGGACAAAAATTGGAAATTATATCAGCAAATGTTAGAACGTACACTGAGCATCATTGACCCACTCAAGCTTAGTCGGGTGATGATTGTGAAGATGGAGATATTCGAAAATATCATCTGAGCTCAGATTCTTCGTCCCACGAATCAAGACCGAATCGAGTCTGAACTTGGGATTGACATCATTCGGGCCGAGCTCATTGTCATAATTATTATATAGATCCAAGCTGGAATGCAATGATTAAAAAAGTTCAAGTGACCATTGGAAGTTGTTAGGTATATTTTTTAATAGAGCGTCATTTAAATAATTACAATTTATACTGAAATTCGTTAATATTTAAATTCAATTCTAATTCATGTCATGTTACCACTAATTCGTTTCTTCTCGTCAAGTGCGCCCATTGATGCGCTGTTATAGGAAGGAATTAGGAATGGATTGAAAGTGTGCTAAAGTAAGTGTTACATTCAGACCTTAGACGCTTTCAAATAAAAACTGACTTCTTTAAATAATTGAAAAATCAATGTAGTGTAAGTATGGTAGTGTAATGTAGTAAAATCAAAAAAAAGTAATGAAATGGCAAATAACGCAATTATATTTATATATCTGTAGTAGTAGATTTCATTATACCTGGTGTCGGTCTAATAATTTCAATGCAATAAAGATACAGAAGATCACAACTTACGAAGCATAAAGGTCAATCAAGTCCTCAGTAGTGGTCAGAGGCTCCCCATCACGGTCCCGTGGAATGTATGATGGCTCTGACTGTTTTAGAAACTCCACAGAGCGGTGGAAGGGTCCAGTAGGGTCGGCCTTGTAGTACGGATTTGGATAGTAGCGGACCTTGGTCTCCGGATCAACTATCTTCCCGGGAATCCCCGAGCCTGATGACAGGCCTTGTCTCACCCGCTTGCCAGATTTCATTCCAAGTTCAGAACCACCGTTTTCCTTCCGTCGCTTGGCCGCGAGGACTCTATTGAATAATTTCTCATGAGCCTCATCGTCCTCGGAGCCGGATGTGTCTGACATCCATTCATTGTCATCAGGGGTCCCGTCCCCCTCCTCAACAGCATCCACCGGGATGGAAGACTCGTGGCTCCCCATCGGGCTGTCAGACTCGGTGGGGAAGGAAATCCCGAACTTAATTTCCTGGTGTATGGCTGGGCTATCACGGGTTTGCTCAGGGGTCAATTGAGTGGGGGTCCCACCGGCCGGAACCGAATCGTCAATCTCCATTCCGTTGTCCTCCTCGTCTTCGGTCTATAGTCAAAGGAAATGATTCTGTTACACACAATCCATATAAGCAAAGCCTGAACGGTTGAGGTCTCTCCCTTTCTACTTTCAGTATCAGGACTACTTGCACTTAGCAGTGAAACTGAAGTTTAAGCACGTTTAAGTAGGTACTTACTCATAATATCAAATCTCATCGTGTACTATAGCGATAATAGATAAAGATACAGAAGCAATACACATAAACATATGTACAATTGCAGTTAGATACACATATTACCCATGAGTATCTAACTCACTCTCTACTTTACTTGCACAACCGGCAGGTCCATATTTATTATAAACAATAACTAACTTAAATTACATTGCACTGACTGAAGACGAAGAAATTTTGATTATATCCCATGATCCTGATCATGATTCAACCCACAACAAATAATGATTCCACCGATGCAGATACAGACAACAGATACTGATTGATTGATTTTGCACTGTCAACTGTCCTAACTCTAACATCTGATGTCTAAGTTGTAACCACTACATAAAATTAACGCAAAACGTCCGTATAAAATACATAAACCTATAATACAAGCTGTTGTGCCTTAATTGAGTACATTCAGCTTTTAACTGTTAGGCATGCATGGTTAACGGTAACGGCTATTTTGTATTTGTATTAATTTAAAAATCAAAAATAAAACTCGTTTTTCTTTTACCTGAGCAGCCAGTAACTTTGCCCTCATTCTGGACTTCATGAGTTCCTTCCTATTAGACATGCTCGTCAGGATAACTATAACGTAGGCACACACTCTCTATTTAAAGTTGACACTCGTCAAATTCTTTATTAAAATTACAAAATATTGTATTAATTTTATTTCAGCCTGTTAAACTTCTGTAGTAGCGTACCGACCCCGTCAGAAGTGTAATTTGTCAGAGGTTAAACTTGTTTATTATACAGAGCTACGCTCTGTCAGGGAATGAAGTTAACTTGTACTTACGTTACTTGATTATTTCCGTTATTATTACTATACGGGTTACTTACTATTACATAAAAAAAGAAAGTGTTGTTGTTGTTGTTGATCCAGTTCCTATAATATAATGATTAGAAAATTACGCACCAAGACCTTACGGAGCCTGGAGGGCGGCAGATGGCGACCGTATGTGCAACTACAATACATAAAGCATCTTAGCTCAGGCCCGTTTGAAACTGCTTGAATTTCAGGGAAAGTTCGCTAGTGAATTATTTTGTAAGTTTCTGCTGCAGGTTCGCCCTTATACAATTTAAGGTTGAATGGAATGGATTAAATGATTAACAACTATGTATTATTCCATGTGTACCTTGTGTTCTTAATGCCGAGACGGGTTACTTACATACGGTTAAAAGTTAAAATGCTATAGGGTGAGAAGTGAGAATCTCTCCATTTCGCACGGCAATTTGCAAAGTATTTTAGATTTAAGTAAAAGTTTTAAACCCTGTGGGGAATAATTAGAGAAAAAATATTCCGAAAAAATTATACCGAAAAGTTAGAAATCCGCTGAGGGGCAAATTTTTAAAATGGGGTTCAAAATTTTGAAAAGTACTTTTTAAATCGCTAGTTGAGTTTCTTATATATGAAATATAGGCCCATTCAATCCGTATGAACAAAAAAGAATTTCGTAGAAACTTTTCTTTTCGTTTTTTCATTTTCTCAAAAATGCTTAAGGATTTTTCAAACTTTTGAAAACTTATACTTATACTTAAACTTAGAAACATTTTATTGCAAATTCAGAGAGTTCTTTGGATGGGGCCGGAAGCTCTGACTTTTTTCGAAAACCATACCCGGAAGCCATAAATAACATATCGAGCTATGTAGTTGTGGCGTGGGTATTGATTTAGTTATTGCATTTAATATATTTACAACATTATAAGCGATTGGATAAAATACCTTATAAAATACATTTGAACTTGACATTGTACTCAAGCTTACCTCAATCCAGTGACCAACACAAGGGTCATCAAATGTTTCTATTATTATGTTCTATCATACACAAAAATTTCAGAATGTTCAAAGGATGGATGGGGAAAAAAGGTTTCAAAATTCTGAAAAATCCATAAACATTTTCGAGAAAATTAAACACTGAAAAAAAAGTTTCCACAAAATTCTGTTTTGTTCATACGGAATGAATGGACCTATATTTCTTATATAAGAAACTCAACCATAAAGATTAAAAAAAAACTTTTCAAAATGTTGAACTCCATTTTTAAAAATTCGCCACTCGGCGGATTTTCAACTTTTCGGTACAACTTTTTCGGAATATTTGTTCTCTAATTATTCCCCACCGGGTTTTAAATTTTGACTAAAATCTAAAATACTTTGCAAATGCCGTGCGAAATGAGAGATTCCTCACCGTATGCATTGTGTACTTATGTAATACACTTCATGTTGCGCGTGGGATTTAACCGCGAGTTCAGTTTTCAATTGTGCGTACTTACAACTAGTAATTGAACCGTTGTGAATTGGGACATGCAAATAACGGAGCACGAAGCTAACGAGCCCATTATATAAAGTCGCTTGCTAATAAAATCAGCTCGGTGGTTCCTAGGTTATGTTATTGGCGCTGAAAACTATACTTAACCTGGACTTCGACCTTGGTATTGACCTTTGTGCCGAAGGATTTTTAACATCGCAGTAGGAATGGACGGATGTTTGAAAACATTCATGAAATCGCAGCAAGCTATAATTTCTGCTCTCTACCAGGTCAACGGCAAGTGCGAGGTCAACCCGGATGATGCCTTGAGTGGAGGAGACGGTTCGAAGGAAAAAATATAATATGCCCTAGGTAATAATGAGAGTTAGCAGATTTAAAATGGAATAATGAATTGTTTGTTACTTACAGACAAACTGATGTTTGACCGAGACCATGGACCTCCTCCTGGCTCAGCCTTAGAGTTACAGTCCATAATCCAATCCTCTAAATATTCCATGACTCCCTTTGTCTTTAGTTCAAGACCCCTCTCGAACTCTACAATAGGATCACAGAATCAGCAGTAATAGGTATTAGTTTCTCACAGTTATTGTGGATCCTGGAAATTCAGACTTTTTACCAATTGATTGTGATAACCGCCAGTCTTCTTTCTGTACGCATATGCTCAACAATTGACAAAGGCAAGCATTCAACAGAAAATTGGAACTGAGACTATGATACAAAATAGAAGATGTCAGCTTTTGCGCATATGCTTCTGCTCACTTCAACGCGCAACGTCACTTGCTGTTTTAGAGGTGTGCAGCTAAGTATTAAAGTTGCATTATTGCATAAGGTTTTTTTTTGTAATTATGACTAATCACCCCTAATCCTTCATTCATGATCACGTCACTGTGTACATGTCATTTCATAAAGAAGGGGAGTTTGTAGTAGTTATTATACATGACCCGGAGATATTTATATGCCTATTCAAGATGTACGCCCAGCGAACCACCCGCTTCAAACAGCTGTATCTCCTTTTAATTGTTGCGAGCAAGGTCTTATATAGTTCCTGAGGTTTTGCTATGCGTGCCTCTTTTCCAATTTTATCCAAAGCACGATCCAAATACTGAAAGCCGGATTTTGTTCTATTTGACTTTTTTCGGACCAATCAGTATGCAAATTAGGAGGGTAAAACTAATTATGGGATTTAAAGCTGAGTACTACAAATTTTGAAATTGGTGTTGATGTGGTTGTGGTCCTGGTGTGCAATGGACTAATAATTATGAGTAGTTGCAGAAACTATATACGTATTCAGACGGGCGCGCACTTTTCGGTTGATTTATAGCATTCTGAGTAGGTGGCGACAACGGTTCGATTTAGAGATCAAATCCGGATTTCGGAGTTTAAATTCGCGTTCAAATCCGGATTTACACCTCTACCCATCACCCATAATAGCTCTTATCCATAGAAAAAAGATCATTTTCCAGCAACTTTGACCCCCCCCCCCCATAAAAATTCGTCACTAGCCCTGTGTAATAGAGATAGGATAGGGATAGGTGGATTTGGATTAAATATAATACTAATTTATTCTTAAAGAAATGATAATGCTTCGCAAAAATATTAGTAAAGAAATAGGTACGCCTGCTACATGTAAATACCAACTAAATCGCTAAAATGCATTGTTCTGTTTCGGTATACGCAAAAAATAAGTTAAACTGAAACTCGAATCGGCGAAGATAGTGCCTTAGTGGAAACTTGAAATTATCGTATTATTTCCTCAATCAAGGAACCTTGTCCTCAATCGAAAGCGTAATGTTCCAACTGAAGTTCTCGCCATCTACAGATACGTCAGAATTTTCAGTCGCATCGGATTCAAGGCCCCGATTTGGATTCCCGAAAACTTTCCTTAGTGTTGTCAGCGGGATAACAGCCGTGGTGCTCTGCTTCACAGTTTCAAACTTAGCTCGACAGGAGTAGAGGAGCCCGTTCCAGCTCACCACCTATTGTAACAGTGGAAATAACAGCTTACCGAAAATTGAGACTTGATACGTTCAAGAAACATTCAATATGATGGAAAAGTGTTACCTCCAAATTCCGGTTCCTTAGCAACAGGCGACTCCTATACTTTGCGGACTTCTCTTCTGTGTGATGCAGTAGCGTTACCCACCAATAGGCCATATCATTCACCACCATTGTTTTCAAGAAGAAGATTTCTCCGGAATAACTGATGTAATATACTGGTCGACTTCCTGAAATTCCCATACAAATACGTTGTATTTTCAAAAGTTTGATTCAAATGAATGGTATTTGTGAGAGGATGGGCTTTGATTTTGATTATTGTAGGTATTCGTTCAGATCGTTTGGGAAAGACAGCGTTTATATTGACTGATCAGTTTGAGAAGTTGAATTCAACAACGGCAAACTGGAGATTAAAATATAATATATTTTACTTCTTGATAAAGGTTAGCTCTATACGATGATGTCAGGCTCTTGCAAATAGTGCAATTTATATTGTGTACAATCGGATGCCTGAAAATGCTTCAAAATCAAAATCAAATATGTGAGAAATCAGAATCGGGCAAGCATCTATGTAGGAACAGGAACCTTCTCCAGTAATTCCAAGCATTTCGTGCTGTCGCTGGAGGATCCCACTCAGTGATTGAGTTATCAAACTTTCTGACATTGTGCTATGCATCTGCTTTCCTGGAATCCCATGGTGGGATCTCAAGTGCAGGACATAGGCTTGGAACCCAACTTGATTATTCACACATGGCTTCAGGTTACAGGGTATTGTCCTGGTAAAGATTAAACCAAGATTAATAAGTACCATGAAACATTGTTCTAAGGTCCAGCTTGTATTATGGGAATACATTGAAATTAAAAGAGCTTACCGAAAACGGCAGGATGCAATATGCTTGTGAATTTCTATACCCTTCGTTTGGGCCTCGCATCCCTGCTCTGAAAACTTGCACTTGAAACTCGTCTTCTTGATGATGCTCTCGGAAACGAAGTTCCGGATGTTCGTGAGCCCGGCCGCACAGGACCGCACAGCACATTTTTCCAAGGTCAGTCGACAGTTCTGACAGACAGTGTGCCCGTTCTCACACATCGTGATCGGGAGCTCAGGGATTTGGGAGCAGTTCGGGCAGCAGAGGATGGCCGAGAGCTCGGCGGAAGTCTGGGACTCATCAGGGCTATCAATCCGGCTATGGGAGGGATTTAAAAGATATACTAGATAGTTGGACGCCAAGCTGTAAAACGGTTCATAGTCGTGTCTACTAAACACTACATTTAAAGCTCGGAGATCTGGAAGATTAAAACAATTTATGAAACAATACTGAAACCGGCGGCTGAGTACAACATTCTCATTTCCAGAACTTGGTACTATGTACTAGAAGGAATTTACAAATGGCGAGAAATATGCTTTAGAAAACGATTTACCCGTTGTTCAGCAATTCTCCAATTGACTTCCTCATTTCCAACTGGATTCTGGATTGACCTCTTCCTTGCAGAACTTTGAACTAAATATAACCAAATGTAACTAAACTGCTTAACATGTAATTAAGGAACTGGGCCTGGAGGAGGAATAGTAGTGCTAAGCTAAGCATTACTACCTAAAAATGCATTAATCAAATCAATACTTCTTTCTGGGCTCTGTTCTGAGCGCCTACCTGTGACTATCACTAGCAAACTATCTACTATGTAGTAGAATTCAAGACGACTCGTTTATATAATCTGTCAATCCTAAAATGAAATGAGACGCAAGGTTGAATCTAAAATGTTGGTTTGGGTTTGGGATGGTCCGACCAGTAATAGTGCTTCTGCTCTGCTTTCAATATACCCCCCGCTGCCGTACATTAAATTATTACAGTCGGAATCGGAATCTACATAATATTATAATATAATTAGGTTGGCGCCGTTAATTTGTCTGGAGCCTGGAGGGAGCCCTGCTTTTCAATGTATTTTTTCTATTTGCTCCTTTGAATGTCAAGGTTTGAGATTATGAGACTCAGCCTTCGAATCAGCAATTCTCAATTCTATGTACCTACTACAAAGCCACCCAACAAGTTCTTGGGACATTGGAAATAAGGAATCCCACAGAGGACAGTTGACAATAAAAATACTTGTCATTTCTCGATTTGGATTTTTCAATGAGTATTGTGCATTAACTTCATTTTTGAATTATGAACCTCCACAACGACGGCTTTAAACAGTGACAGTAACAGTAGGCATCCGGACTCGGAGTGTCTTGTATGAAAATAGAAGAAGAACCTGTGTATATGTATGTATGTATTTAGTACATACACAGTCACAGTACAGCTACTATAATTGCGTTTGCATATATAATGCCCTTTGTTTTTGTAAATAGGAGCACAATAGGAAGATCACCGCGGATAACAGTTGTTTGTGAAGACTCAAAATCAAATGACTCATGCCATTATTTTCATAACTTCCTGCTCATCATGTGGCTCTGAATTTCTTGGATTGATTTGCGTACTACATATGTACCTTCCTACTATAATATTCAGACTATTCATCTATGTATTACCCCAATTATGAGGGAGAATTATCAAGACGGAAAATGTCAATTTATGGGTCTGAGTCTCAAATCATGATAATCTCCGAGTGACAAAAACCAAGACGGACCAGTATATACTTATGATAAACTCGAAAAGGATCCAGATCCAGCCATAGTATACTAATCGTAGTCCCTGAAGGAAGGTCGTTTTTAGTCTTGGCTGCAATATACGGCACTTAGCTTCCTGGATAATACACAGTCCAGCTTCAGACAATAAGGACCTTTTCCTTGAAAATCCGATGAGAAGCCGGCGTCAGTAGCAGGTAAGCAAAATCTACCAGATCTCAAACGGATTTGTAATTAATACGCGTCAAGGCATAAGTAACTGAAACGGAGGCATTTCATTTCATAGTTTTTTAACCATTCATAGTGATTCCTAAACATGGGAGCTTCAGCAAATATAGGAAACGCGATATTTGAGTAATAGCTTGTAATTAAAATTTAGTTAATTAATATATTTTCCTTAGTTTGAACAAAGTACACATAACGATGGTTCCTAGCCTGTGCCCATCAACCGCTTTCTTGTTCCCCCGAAATTCGGAGACACCTGATCCGGCT
>JAQFZY010002947.1:0-10562 GCA_034696285.1 Hypogastrura burkilli
CCGTCCCGTTCCGTTTTGTTCGGGACGGGACGGGATGAGCTTAATCCCGTCCCATCCCGTCCCGTGGGCAGCTCTAACTGGACCTCTCTGTGCCTCTCCGGGAATTGAGTCCCTAATCCCATTGATGTTCTTGTCACTTTGGCCGCTGCTGGCCCCGGGCGGGACTCAATTCTAGGTGTCTTCAAGGGCCTATAACTCTCAGCCACCTTCCTTCTACTACTCCGCTCCTACAAAAGGGAGACTTGTCAATTAATTTAAGACTTGGACCTAGAGGGCGAGTGAGTGGGGTATCATGTGGAGATGGCATGGCCTGGAGCAGCTGTACCTAACCTTTGGCCCGAATCTGAGGAGTCACGGGTCGAGCAATCAAGGAAGACGTTCGAGTGGGACACAATTCCCTTTCCGCACCATTTCTTCAGCCAATTACCAATTGTTTCCTGAGACTACGTGCATATTAAATAGGAGCCTCGGACTTGGTCCATTTGGGCAGGCTTCCATGTCGTAGGAACCTATGAAGGGATTTCTGACATTTAAACTCTGATTCCTGTGAAATTATTATCTCTCACGATTACTCAATTGCGTATTTTGGCTTGAGTTGGGGTAAATTCGACATTTTTTGCGTAGGGGGTCATACTTTAAGTACGTCACGCAAAAAACAGTGTTTTTTCAACCCCATCCCTCCTCCAATTTGTCACGCGTACGTCACGCTAAGCTCATACCCCCTCTCTCCGCTGTGTCACGTACATGTCACGCTATAAACAACCCCCCTACCCCACCCCCGAGAAAAAAAAAAAAAATTCGTCCAACTCGCGATTTATTCAGACTCGGTTAAATATTCAAAATTAGGGCTACTTATTTTTAAAAAAACTGTCCATATTTTAGCGAAATTGAGCTGCGAGATCCGGTGTTAGAAAGCTCGTCGCAGTCCTGTCACGCAATCTTTCGACCCCCTTCCTGTCTGTCACGCGTACGTCACGCAAATCCTTAACCCCCTCCCCTCCCCCATTCAGCGTGACGTACTTAAAGTACGGCCCCTAGCCGTTTGTGTTAGGCTTAGTTTGTTTAAATTTACATCCTGCTAGCTTACGCTATAGCTATATTGGTGTGTTAAAAGTTAGACTTCAAAAAGCAAATTTCCGCAGGACGTTTTAGTTCGTACTCGAAAATCCATTTTATTTCTGGCAGGAAAAACAGAAGGGTTTTCCGAATTTGGGCCGGAATCGGATCCTACGACATGCCTTGGCTGCTCACAGCATACAGCGAGAAAGCATAATGGAGGTGTCCACTCCTCTGCTAAATTACAACGTCTCACTGTCCTCTGACATGACCTCCTCTCTGCCCCCATCCCTATTACCTCAACAACATTATTTAATTCAGCCGGCTACAGCTCGGCTGCCAATATGGGGAAAGGATCTTACATGGAATGGGCCTATACGAGGGCTCATTAACATTTGGCTCCGAGCGTGCCGCCGAAAGTTTCTGGTTTAAGGACTTCAGCCTCAATGGAAAGTGTCTGGGGCCCCTGTACTGCCTAAATACATAATGCGTAATATGTAAAACGAGGCAGGGATCTAATTGGTCTCACCACGAATACACTTTTCCTTTTCCCTTATTCTATGTCCTGTCCGCCGCTGTTGTTTCTCCATTTTCATGTTAAACTAAAAAATTACCAATTCCGAGCCTGCAATTATAAGAGAGCCCGTAGCCCATGTAGGGCCACAAATTAAAATGAAATAACCTTTGAGAGAAACTTAAATCGTTGGCCCATTAGGCCATAAGCTCTCTGTTTCTGTTCCTTTAGCCTTTTTGGGACAAATTAGTATTCTGCTGCTTACTTACTTTAGGATTAGCGCTACCGGCTAACCAAATAATGTATACTTCCCTTAACCCAGGAATACACAGTGGTTGACAATTGTCAACCACGCCACTTTAAAAAATTGCAGCTCACGCAATTTATGTCCAAAAATTATGGGATTTTTTGTAATCCTTGCCACACCATTTCGGCATAAAATAAACATAATCTCCACCAGATAGAGCGAAATACCCGGGTTTTATTAATATTCTTAGGTCGAAAAATTATCGAAATACGGGAGTTCGTAACGGGAAAGCACAACGGTTGACAAATGTCAACCGAGTTTTAGACACGTACGTAGATGGCGCAATCCGGTACAGTGCTGCCAAATCATATTTCAGGTCTCTATCCTGTATCTGTATCACTCATACAAGTTAGGTTGACTTGGCAACACTGCACGGTTGACAAATGTCAACCCTTGTGCGTTCCTCGATAGGTTTTGGATTAATGTGGCAAGTTGACAAATGTCAACCGCTGAGCCTTCGAAGGTGGATCGACCACTATACATGCACAGGTTAATATAAATATATATCGAGGAAATATAGATGCTGGTCACAAATATTATTAGTCGGCTCCATATCGGATTCATACCCAATTCATATTCCGTGCTGTATCCATTAAATCGGAGTCATATTTCTTTGGCTTAAATCAGGGTTGGAAAAAAACATTTTTTTAAAAAAAAAACACAAAAAAAAACAGTTTTTTATTGTTTAAAACATGTTTTTTTTTATAAAAAACGTTTTTTTTTAATAACAAGCAAAAAAACCGCTTTTTATTGTTTATACATGTTTTTTATAAATAAAAAAAAAACGTTTTTTTAAAGAAAAAACAAAA
The DNA here is from genome assembly GCA_034696285.1 of Hypogastrura burkilli. Classification (NCBI taxonomy): domain Eukaryota; kingdom Metazoa; phylum Arthropoda; class Collembola; order Poduromorpha; family Hypogastruridae; genus Hypogastrura; species Hypogastrura burkilli. Next base: position 2,687 of record JAQFZY010002947.1, read on the forward strand.
AACAGCTTTCATCATTTAAAACGTGTTTCTTTTATAGAAAAAAAACTTTTCTTTTAAATAAAAAATAAATAAAAAACTGTTTTTTATTGTTTGAAGCATGTTTTAATTGTTTAAAACATGCTTTTTCTGAATTAAAAAAACGTTTTTTAAAAATGTTTTAAAACATGCCAACCCTGACATTATAAAACTAAAATCAGCTGCTCCTACCTATATTCCGCCATTTTATGGGCTATTGAAGTTGGCCCCCAAAAATGTAAAAAAAATTGACTTTTGAGAAGACTGTGGGTCATTTTGAATAGTTTTTACGATATTTACAATCCAGTACAGCTTGGCTGTCCCCTAGAATAGAATTCGGAGTTAAAAGTACCCGGGTATCCAAAACCTGGGTTTTTCGGATTTAAGCCATAACCCGCCATTTTGTTGTCATAAACTTGTTTCTTCTAATCCAAAAGAACACTTTCTTCCTTGTTTTTCCTAAGGTGAATAAACAAACAGTAACGCCCGCGGCTGTTGTTACGGGGGGTTAGGTTAACTAGGTTAACTAAAGTTCAGATTAGGGAGAATTTGCACCTGCACTTGAATTTTTTCATGGGGATTTCTGAAAAATTGAGAGCCTAATCACTAATTAAAAATTCTGACGACTGTCCCATTTAGAGAGTTAACTGTTCTATCTGGGACAGTAAGTTTCCCGCCGGTGGCGGATGTCATATAACCATGGGACAGAACTGAAGTTCAGAGTAGGGGTAATGTGCACCTGCACTTGACAATTTTGATGCGGATATCCGGAAAATTTAGCGCTTAATTATAAATTCTAACGACTGTCCCATTTAGAGAATTAACTGTTCTATCTGGGACAATAAGTTTCCTGCCGGTGGCGGATGTCAGAAAGCCATGTGACACAACTAAAGACATAAGTAAAGCCTTTCCATATTCCCGCAAAAGGGAAGACTACACAATTTGTTTGTAGGAAAAAAGTAGCTTTTCCCACATATTGTGGACTCAAAATAATAAGCAAGCCTTGCGACATTCATTCATAAAATGCAACAATAAGCACCGACAAAAAATCGCACGCCGTCACAATACTAAATGTAATGTGCTGGATATCAATTATATGAATATTTTCACGGAATAGCATATAAATGTATGTTCTTATACCTAAACGTTGCGAATATTAAAGGAGATAATTGCAACTCAGTTCATAGACAGAATAACTTGTTCAATTTCCAAAATTAGTGCTTATCTAAGCTCAGGGTAGTCTTGCACTTATTTGTAGTGTTTGTTCTACTATTACTGATGAACAATTAATATTGTAGACATGATTTTGGAAGAATAGTAAGTACTTACATAGTACAAGTACTTACATTATGTAGAAGGGTTGACAGTTGAGGTAGAGACGAAGCGAAGTCGGCAGTTCGATTGAAGAGTGAAATTGAGGACTATCAGCTATACTTCAGCCTATAGCTCACGTTATACTAGATAACTACAGCATGTGCACTGTGCAGTACTAGTGTTCGTAATCAAGTTCGTAATAGTATTTAGTGGTTACAATTTGAATGAATGGACTTGTTCTAGATTTGGGTAGATGCAGTGTGGAGTGCCTCTAATCTAATCCGTAATCTCTTCCTCCAAAATAAATAAAAATAACCTTTTCTTGCTTTAATTTCAAATTTTTTTCCAAGTTATACAAATATCGAATTTCGATATTTGGGATATTCGATATCGATATTTCGATATTGGAAAATAGGTCGATATTTCGATATCACCTGCCGTAATGGTTACACACATGAGCTAGTCAGAGCACTTTTAATCATGTTTGCATTTGGATATGATGGTAGAGAATGAGCTTAATGGATGGAAAGCAAGGAGAAACTGTCGGGCTCCTTACATGTATAACATGTCGGGTGGGATTCCGAGATGCGGATCTCCAACGGGACCACTACAAATCCGACTGGCACCGCTACAATCTAAAGCGAAAAGTAGTTGACCTGGCCCCTGTTACGGCTGAGAACTTTCAGGAAAGGCTTGCTCTACAGGAGGCCCAACAAGTGGGTGAGGGCAAGGACACTTCTCAGTACTGTCCCGTATGCAGGAAGAATTATGGTAACGAGAAAGCGTTTCTTAATCACTTGACGTCTAAGAAACATCTAGCACTACGATCGGCAGAGGATTTGAGAGAGAAAAAGGAACCCCAAATTGTAACTAATCCTGCAGAAACGGTGTCCAGTGAGAAAGTTGTCAAGATCGGAGGCAAGCACTTCCCGCCAGCCGTGGTCCCAATTCCAGCCATAGGACCTTCAAGCCGTAAAATGGAAATAGATGAGGACAAGGATAGCGAAGATGGTGACTGGGAAGAAGTCGATGGAAGTGCCATTCCCGTCAACCAGTGTCTCTTCTGTGAGCATGAGAGTGAAGACATGGATGCAAATATTCATCATATGAGTCGTGTGCACTCCTTCTTCATACCGGACCTGGAGTACTGCACGGATGTCGAAGGGATGCTGGAGTATTTGGGCCGAAAAATCGGAGAAGGAATGATGTGCCTCTGGTGTAATGAGAAGGGCAAGCAGTTTTACGATGTTCAGTCAGTTCAGGTATGGGTGGACACGAATTCACTTCTCCCGTGAAGGTAGTTCCATTCCCAATAGTAGAACATTTTAAGCATCCGAATTTTATTTTATTACAGCAACACATGTGGGACAAGGGACACTGCAAAGTTTTACACGAAGGGGAGGCAGTGTTCGAGTTTACCGATTTTTACGACTATAGCTCAAGTTATCCCGATGGAACGGAAGTAAGTGTCGATGAAGTATACCAACCTGAGCTGCTTCATTTCAATGAAAACATGCAATTAGTTTTGCCTTCCGGAGTAACTCTTGGACACCGTGCGTTGAAAGTGTATTACAGGTAAGTCGTGAGTGTGGTATGCGTATGAGTGAATACTTCCTTCAGCCATATATATTTCCTTCCGTCTTGCGCTGTCGCAGTGTCAGGTCAGCTATTGTCTTCAGTTGAAGCGAAAGTGTAAGATATATTACATTTATGATTGTGTTTGTTTGTATTTCCTGATGCAGACAATACATTCGCCCTGGAGCTCAGCTGACAGTTCACAGATCTACGAAGAAGAATAATGTTCTATCACAATATAGAGCTATCGGTTATGGATCAACGTCACTTGCAGAAGCTCAGAGGTTTGTTTATCCCATCTAAACTTTGTGTCGTATCGTGAGCACTTATACATTCGTACTAATTTTAAATGTTACTTTAATGTTTACATTTACAGGAAGTACAAGGATCAAAAGGTCTTTGAGCACGCTCGTGATAAATATCGTATGAAACTTGGGGTAACGGGGAACAAGACGATGCAACATTACTTCCGTCGTCAAGTTCAGTTTTAGCTAAACTTCTGGGAACGATGTCCAAATCGAATAACATTCATTTGTGGTATATCTGTGCAGAAAACGTTTGGCCATTTTTCAATAAATTTCTACTTCTACTTTGGAAGTATGACTTAAGGTAGCGTTGCCGTGGACTTTGGACCCTGTGTGTGTACTGGCATGGGAAATTTGGTACCCGAGCCAAATTTTACTGCCCAGGTGTAGAATCATGAGCAGTACATCATTGGAAAGATCTACTTCCAGGCTACAATTAGTGCTTAAGAAATTAAGTGACTTAAAGCTCTAAACCAATTAATTAACTCTTTTATTTAATATATTTATATTTTTTCTTTGCACCTGAATTTACATAATTAAGCAGTCACTTAGGCCCAGTTTGTTAAGCATTACACGTAGGTTGTTCTATGAAATAGTAAAGTTTATTTAACAATTAGTGAAGAAATGTGAACGGGGCTCGTGTAGCAATTTTCCCCATGCCAATACACAGGGTCCAAAGTTCACAGCAACTCTACCTAGTGCGTCGATTTGTTTTTATTTAAAGACAAACTTTTATTTTAATCAGTCGCATAATAGTACGTAAATAATTTCGGACGGTAAGTGGACTAGGTGGGAGTGGGATTTCTTTCGCTTTTCGAGATTTTATCTAATATATTTAGCTCAGTATTTCAGTTTTTAGCAGATACATCATACATCAGGGGACATAAACTGTTCTGACGTATTTTTCTCTTTGCTTCAGGTAATACTTTACTTCACCCACCAACAATTCAGAGTGAGTCAACTAGCCTCCTTATATGGTAGATTCAGTTTCATGAAGTAGTCGGTGCGTCAATCAGGCACTTTCTCAATGTTGCCGAGGTCTAACTTATTATTAAATATTCGTTTAATTTGTGCCTCATTTCCATGTTTCGTTGCTTGAGCCTTCGTGTCTTGCAAGTGTGTGGATAGTCTTTTATCACGAGAATCTAACTGAGACACCGTGAAGGCTTTGCTGTGCCTAGAAGTAAAAGATAAAAACGGTAAATTCCTAGGGATGTCTTTCAGGGTCGAGGTCAAGGCTAGACGTTTACGAAAATACCAATAGTAAATAAGTATGATAAGAAATTGTGACAGATTACAGAGTACTCTTAAGCAAAGTAGGTGTTAATATTACTTGAAAGCGACGTAATGGAACAATGCTCCCACTCCCATCAACAAAAATGCTGCAGCTGCTATCCACGAGTTAGGTTTTCGACTTACTCCTTTAATTCCATAGTATGTATATTTATCATACGACTTGTCTTTGTTCTTGTCCCGCATGGACCATATGGTCTCATCCCTCCACCTTTAAATAAAAATAAGTTAATAATTATTAAGTGTACGTACGATACTACGTTAAACTGAGCGGCCTGTAGCTGTATTGAAGGAATAGGGCTGGACTTACGTTGAAATGGGAGAGTTCATGTGCTCATTATTGTCCGAATACCGAGAATCTCCTGCTTGAATTCGTGAATTTCGAAGAGTGAAATCGTATGAGCTTCTTAAATTGGTTTTACGTAGAACGGAGTAGGCCTCATTAATTCTGACGAACTTATCATGAAGGCCAGAGTCTGTAGAGTTCTTATCTGGATGGTAGCTTTTCGATAAATTCACGAAAGCGAGCCTAATATCTCTCTGCGAGCAGGTCTCTTTCAGACCCAGAACTTCATAATGCGTTTTTCTATTTATAGAGGAAAATAAAAGTAAACATGCGGTAAGCGGTTTACAGCGTGTACGGTCGCGAGTCCGAATGTCAAGTGCCCGAATGTGCTGCATAAATGTGTTTTCGGACACTGGAGACTGTTGACACTTTCGGGTAGGTTTGTGACATTTCGGGCACTTGACATAGTCGGGCATGTGACCTTTCCGGGCACTTGACACATTCGGGCACATGACTCATTCGGGCGCTTGACACATTTGGGCTCGTGGCCATACATATTTACTTCGGTTGTCAGCAAGGACGGATCTACATAAGAGGTTTCTAGGCTCAAGCACTCCCCATGAACCCCCGAATTCTAGATAAAGATACAATCGTGTTCCGGCGAAAAATTGTAATAATAATAGCCTAGTGTCGTGGTGTTCGTCAATAAAAGTATAAACAATAGAGGGAACTGGCAGGGGCCCGTTTTTAGGGGGATTTGTAGGGAATCTGAATTATTTGCACATACAGTAAATTGACCCTCACTCTCACTAAACACTGTTACGACAGACTTTCCTACCGGAGCGGGGTTTTTAAACTTTGGCTTTGATTTGTACAAGCCGAACTGAACAAAGGCTAAGTTTGAAGCTGAGCTGAAAGCTGAAAAGTGTGTGTTTACGTTACGAATCACTATTTATCTTTAACTGAATTCGAAGTCAGCTCTTGCTTTTTGGTTCTATAGCGTTGCTTCACATCTTTAGCATTGTCGATAGCAACAATTAAACAATTATGGGGTTCATACAGTTTGATTGCGTATTTATAAACGTTAATTAAGGATGGAAATGGAACATGGAACTGAATGGGTTTAATTCAAATGTACGTGTAGGTACTTAAATTGTACAGAACGATTTTTTTTTACTGTCGTACTACACTGTTATGTGTGTGGTAGTTCTTCCTGGTGGTAGATGAACCTTTGTTGTCTTTATCGTTTTTAAGTAATCCAAATAATTGACAGCTTCTGTCTGCTCTGCTCTATGATGATGTAGTGACTTACTATCATTGTAAAAGTTTCATAAATCATTAAATATTTTCCTTTGACTAGCCAAGCAAGCCCGCGCTAACGCGGAGCGGATAAATACGTCTTCTAATTATTTCTAGGGTGCATGGGTCATAGGTCCGTTCGTTTTAGTGGAGCTGCTGATAAGGGTGATCCATGCACCCTCGAAATAATTATAAGACGTATTTATCCGTACCGCGTTAGCGCGGGCTTGTTTGGCTTTATACTAATAATCGTGAAGTGTCTGAGTGTGATTCAATAAAAGTATAAGCAATAGGGAGCATTGGCAAGCGTTGTCAAAGGGATATTCAACGTTAATAATACCGTGGAAGATGGACGGGAAGTGCCCGGGTGCGGAATCGAAAATTTTATTTAGCGTCAATAACGCAATAAGGAGCTAATGCTCGCGTTTCTATGTCGAATTTAAATTTAGTATACTATGGGGGCCAGGTGGGAGGGGATTTCATACCTACAAGATACATGAACTTGAATTAATAATATGGTAACTAAATACATTTCTCCGATTAAAGGTAGTGCTATCGAAATGGACGGAATGGGACAGCACGGTATTGCAGATTGCATTATTGAGACTTTTAATTTGACTAGCCAACAACCCCGCGCTAACGCGGAATCAGTAGCTACATTTTATGCCCAATTCTAGAGTACATGTGTCATCACATCACACCTCCATTCAACACGCCTCGCGTCTGTGGCACATCCACTCTATAATTGTGCATAAAATGTAGCTACTGATTCCGCGTTAGCGCGGGATTGTTGTCTTGTAATAACAATAACGGTTAAGGCTAGAATGCTTCTTTTTAAACTATGTGTACTTTCTTTGGATTATTTTCGTTAAAGCGGGAAAACAAACAGGAAATATTGTTACACAGTTTTTTAAACGCCGAATTCTGTCGACTATTGTTTCACGTTCCTATTCGAAATGTTGGTCAAAGACCGTCTAAATTAATAGTCTTTTTTCGTCATACATAGATTAAAGTTATGATATACAACAGCACACTCCATCACAGAGGCGTAGCGTCATAAGAGCAAAAGGGGTCTTTTCCGAAACGCCAGACAAAAAATAATAATACAGGTTTATGATATGAAAACTTAATTTGTGCGTGTAAAAAATCCGAAATTATTGCGCGTACAAGTATTTGTTTCTTTTGCAGTTCAATAGAGTTAGTGTAAAGGATTTCGTACCCAAAGTTTGGAGAAATATGGCACTCAGCTAAATTCTCTGGCCAAAACCTGGTACACTTAAAGACGTTGGCCTCCATAATGTTTAAATGGACACCGTGGATTGCCTCCTTGATCGTCTACGACTCACTCAAATGTCACATGAGGAAAAGATGTCACTCATCTGGATTTATCTGGAACTTGGTACACTGACAGATCTTGACCTCGAGATCTATCATTATACCGTATTTTAGCTAAATCCAGCTAAGTGTCATTCGCCCATAGTTTGGGTACGTTATACTTTGACGGAAATTCTCACAAATACCGATCGATTGCAGATTTGGACCCCTCCCGAAACCTTGGCCGCACGACCCCCCTGTCCATAAGGTATAATTTCAACTATTTGAATAATTTTATTTGCATGGCTTATACAATCTGTTTTTCCCTAGATGCATTTCATTTGAAATTCAAACCTTGACAATTTCAACTTACTTGAAACCTAACAGTAAAATATAGTTTACAAGTAACGACCTCGCCTTCGGCTCGTGTCTTATACTTGCGCACGCGGCTCCGCCGCTTAGCGAGGTTGGCTAT
>JAQFZY010002948.1:0-10562 GCA_034696285.1 Hypogastrura burkilli
AGAGGTGTGCGGGAGGAAAATAATTTCCTTAATAATGTTCTTCTAGAGTCAGAAGTCAATATGGTTTAGCGGTTACGCAATTAGCTAGTTATATTTATATTCGTACTGCGTTCACATGCGAAGTATCCATGTCCCTAGGAGTAAAAATCGATCGCATCTGTATTTAGTGGACAATCTCTAGCCTGAACTTCGAACCTAAAAAGAATCAGATGGGTGAGATGAGAGGTGAAAGTTGCACGCGTTGAGCTCGTTCATCCCTAGCCCTTGACACCATGTCATCCTTTATGAGCGCGGCCTTAAAGTTTGGAAATCTGCTCAGAAGCCAATAATGGAATAATGAGTTAAATGGGATATTTATTATAAATCAAATCCAAACTATTCGATATTGGCAGATACTCATGTAGGAACTAATTAGCCAGGCGTCCAGCTAAAAGGTCCACGTTATTCTATACGAATACGACGGATGTGTGAATGGTATTCCCCGTGCAGAATTTTAGAGAAGAATAGAAAGACTGCCCACCGCCAAGTCGTGACTGGACCAAGCTCCTTTTTAATACAAAGGGAAGTAGAAACATAGAGTCTGGGCCATAATGATAGGTGGAAGACTTATGATTAGGCGAGTGGTAAGGTCTGCATTTTGAGTAATAATGCATAGTGTAAACTGGCCCTGTAGTCTCCCTTTGTCTCTGCCTGACGCGGACCATTGTGTGGCGGAGTGAGTGGTGTGTAGGAGATTTGTACTTTGTATGGGCCTTCATCCATTTATTGGCTCGGCCGGAGAATCTCAAGCTAATCTCCATCAGCTCAGCTCTACAGAGTCTCATTCACTCTCCCTCTTCTCAGCCTACACTCCATTTACTGCTCCACTCGGGATCTCAATCGATAGGGACACAGCAGCCAAATCAAAGGCCCTCTACTCCAGCCAGCCCAACAAGATCTAAAGGAACACTTTTTACTCTACGGCATATTAGATTCCGGGCCCTTCTCACCCCAAATCTGACAGGAGATAAAATCAATCTCTCACACTCCTCCTTCACTCTATCCACTCAATTATTCAGGAATAGGAGCAAATTAAGCAAGATCAAACAAAAATCAGGCGACATCGAACGCATGTCATCACGGAAAGTTTTCCACACTATAAACTAAACGAAACAGTCCCTACCCAAAATTTAAGAGGATAGGGCAACTCTAATGCCATTGGAAAATTCAAATTGGCTTGAGTTCGAATAGTGACTGTGCAATAGGCTGGACGTCACACAAGACGACACTTTTATACCGAGACAAGTAGATACGTATTACCGTAAAATGCAGCAAAGTTGTTAATTCATTTGATATGTGAGAGGTTTGTTTACTTTAAGCCCCATTGAGTTAAACAGTTAAAGGGACGTTGGTAGATTAGATAGGTTTTACACAAAGGAATCCACCTCTATTAACTTTTTTCCATCAGAAGTTTTTTCCGTAATGAAAAATATAAAGTATTTTATAGCTCATCTCTCAATTTCCTCTCATAACAACATACAATCAGGCCTAAATTCTTAAGAGTCGAATTTATACATTCATTAAAGGAAATGGTACGAGGGGCCTTGGGTTGGCCCGTTGGCCGTAGTCGCGAAAGACGGAAAAGTAGAATAAAGAAGTAATAAATGTGCAACTGTGTACATACGACGGTACTTCAACTTTAATACCGTTAATAGAATCCATCCGTAGCTGAGCAGATTTAGAGAGGGCTGGCTGAGGGTTGTTGGGAGGGGTAGAAAGCCTCCCTCTGTCGTAGACTAGACATTTAAATTCAAAGTGCCTCAAAGGCCATAGAAGAATAGAAGCCAGTCCCAGTGCTTGGGCTTAATGTTCCCTCAATCTGAAAATCTGTCTATTTTATTAGTCGAGGCCCTGGGAGAGAGGAAGAGCTGTATTTCCGTATAAGCGGGCCGGATAATAATTTAGTGAGCTCGAGGAGAGAGGCTATAGGGAGTATTTGCATTAAATGGATGGAGGGAGGGAGGAAGGAGGGTGACGAAACCGAAATGAGTTTCCTACAAGCTCCAAACTTCTTTTTACTGGCTGGGCCTCGGCCTAATCAGAAGATTAAAAAGTTAGCCGAGTTCTTGAAACAGAAAAAGGGAGCAGAAGGGCTTTTGGGGAGAAAGGAGGGGAAAACTTTTCATTAAATCCATTTGCTTTCTAATTTCCTAAATACACCTCAAAAGTCGGGCCAATGAGCCCCGGCTCCTTTTATTATTCATGGAATCCGCAGAAGTGAGGCTATAGAGTAGGAAGGCGGGCCTCTCTTCGTAAATAAGAGCGGGCCGTAATTAGTAACTTAATTCAATGAAAGGGCTCGGACCCCGAGAGGCTGGGAACTCTTCCCTTCCCATTATTAATCTATGATGGGCGGGGAAAAAGAGATCAGAAAGAGCTCATAATATTATTTTCCTCAACTTTTATTTCCTCCAAGTCCCGTTCACACTGAGAGAACAATGGGGGACTCCCTATACGCAACAGCCAAGTCATAGATAGATATAATGGGAATGGGAGGGGAAAGGCTGGGAGAAGAACCACTAGACTCCATTCTAGCTCCGGGGAGGAAGTAATGGAGGATAATGTTACAAACCATCTATTCCATTTATGATCAACTCATTCTTTGGAGGCCTTGTCAGAGGGTTAAGTAGCTTCTAATTCAGACCCCAATTCACGTCTCACGCAGAATGTTTACTTCTAACAGACTCATTGGTTTGGATTTATTTAGTAAAAAATATTTGATTAGCGTCATAGGTACTTCGTACAGTTACTTTGTTCCAATAAAAACAAACCGAGTATTAATACTCAAACTCTGAAAAATAGGGAAAATCAAATATTTGGGTTTCGAGGATTTATAAAAGCATTAAAAGTTCAGGTCGTTTCAACCCAGCTTAACTTGCTTCCTCCTAAATTATTCCATAATTAAGGGACAAATTAAGTCAGTTTGGGGGGGATTGACTATAGTGCAGAAGCAGAACAATTGACTGCGCAAGTACAATGAGTTAAGCCGGTCTAGAATGCCTAATGATCTTCGTGCTTCAGCATAAGATTATCCTTATGCCCTGGTCCCTTTATATAGTTCCTCCTAAAACAAATGGATTATTTACGAAGTCATTAGAATAAATGTCAATGGGCGGTTAGTGGCGGAGAGTCGGAGGTCGGAGTCTATGGATTCTAGATTCGTATGCCTCCGAGCCCTCTTCGTTTGCCCTTATCGTTTGTCTTCAAATAAAAACTTCGGAAGCGGAGGTTTCCTTTAGGGCGGTGGAGCCTGAGACTTAACTCTTTATAGGCGGAACTCTAGCCGAGTTCGGGTACGGAGAGAGGCTCCATAGATATTACTTATAATATTTGACATTATGTACATATGATGGGAGTCAGAGAAATAGAAAGAAAGGACTCATAGCACACGAGTAAGAGTTCTATGTACTACTACTACTACATACAAGGGACAAAAGATATTTTCCATCTTGGAGGCTTTCTTCGGGCTCCCTAAAAAAAACTTCATCTTTCCTCCTGTCAGCCCAAGCTCCGGGTCCCGCTAAAAAATAGTCGAGGGCCCAATCATCATCATCATCTCACAACTCAAGGAGCTCGGATGGATGGGCTAAGTTCCCAAATCGGCTTCACTTCCACAAAAACATCCAGCACTTTCCGGGATTTTTTTCAGTTATTCAGTGGAAAAAGGAAAACAAACAGATGCGGAAAATGGTACTAGTAGAGAAAAAACCTTCGGATCAGAAAGGATCTGGATCAGCAAATTAAGGCCAAGAGCTAGGAGGATGCCAAGGACTAAAGCACTACGTGGCACTACTGCTTGTATTTGCTTGGAAATCGGACACATAATGCTCTGCTCTGTACGTATGCACGTCCATGAAATGTTCGCAGTATGCGCTATGACTGTAAAATTATTTCACCGACTGTAAACTGCATGCCGCATGACCTCGGCCTGTTCACCCTCGAGATTTGAGATGAAAACGAATCCACTATATATTAATTGAAAGGGTTACATACAATTTACAATGTCAGCCAATTTAATTCCTCAGGCTCCAAAGATCAGAGCATGGGCGGTGCCAGATGGAAGCATTTCACTATTTCATCTCTATGAATTTCATTTGTACATTACCACCAAATCATAACCTCACTGACCTGTTGATCCCTTACACGGGCTCACGTACACGTACTCAGAATACATTTAATTTAAAAACTAGTACATAGACTGCGTCTGAATTATCATTATGAAGAGAGCAACAAACTGAAATTATTGTGTTGTGTTGACAGTTACTAACAACTGAAATCATTGTTCCATTGTTGGATTAAGGGAGAGGTGTGAAGACACATTTAGAATTGATAGCTCCACTCTTTATATTTACTCTCTCTTTAATTTAATATAGGAGTGTTGGGCCTCCTCATCGTATAGGCCTTCTCATATCCCATAGTTCAACCTTTTTGTTTATGCCTCATTTAATATGAAATGGTACTGGCAGTAAAATCCCAGTAAAAAACTAAAAATAGGCTCTGGAGTTAGACACATCCTTCTCCTGTTCATGCCTAGTATCTTTTTCCACCTCCTTTCAGCCCTTGCGTAAATCTTTTGGGAATCGTAAAGAAGAAGTAAGGAAAATTGGAATGTAGCCGCCCGACCTTGATTACTGATTACATAAAGGGAAGCGTGGATTTCATTATCCTAGAACAACTTCAATGGAATAGAATATGCGTAGATATTCCTATATACCTTTCCACAATTACAATGACAACGACAGTTAGTTTGACAGGTTTCAGTCCTGGCCTTCCCGTCCTTTTGTTCTGTGGAAATGCCTCACTGAAAAGGTATTTTCTGTACTTACATATGTATATGTAGAATCCACTTGCTTCATGGACGAATTACTACTATAGCCAGACTGTTGGGTTTCACATTTGGGATCATTTTGATCGCCCAACCCCAGCAGCAGTCTGCAGAAGGCATTAATAAATGTGGGAATCAAGAGCCAGTGTCAGGCTTTTAATTCCACTTAGGAGCTCTGGCCTGGGATCTACATGAAACTTGAGGCTCTTGAATTTTTTTATGCCTCGCTCTGCTGAAATCCCGGCCGAGTGGTAGAAAAGAAACAAGTTTTTAAGCTTTGACATTTTAACGTCAAAAGAAAGGAAAGTAGGCATGACACGGCACCATCGCATCCTCAGCCTCAGAATGTATTGAATTACTGTACCTGGCTCATTCTGGGACTAGCAGCTAGCATAGGCCTAGGCCTTAACAATCCAGAGGTAGGTAGACCCAATTGAGTGACTCCGAGCGAGCCTCTCAACAATGAGACTCTGTCAAAGGTAGCTCTCTACCTTTACGGTCGTGAGTAATATATTCCGGTAGGCATAGGCACAGGTAGGAAGGCTCATGCAATAACAAGTCGGCAAAGGTCTGAATATTATTACAACCAACTCAAACGACCATGAAATCAACTTTGGAAAATAAGGAATAAGAAAGAGGCGTTTCGCATCTTAATCCGCCTCAATCTTTTGGGCCTTCCAAATCCAGTCACTTCAGTTTAACCCATAAGACAAAAAATGGGTTTGCTCACTGGTTTCCGTGTCGTAAATATACTGACTTCTGGGTAGAAAGTGTGATTCATAAAGCTGAAATTGTGATAATTTATGTTAGATGAGGCAAGATTTGGGTAGTTTTGGTTCTTTAGTATTTTGTCTAGTAGAAAAAGTTGGGCTAATTTTTCATAGGTCAGCCAGTCCTCTTAGGTTCATTAAATACCAACTACTACCCAACCAAAGAAAAGTGCTTGCACGTATTTTGTGTTTCACTAATTAAACACCGATCAGGCGCCTTCACAAAGACCCCCACAATGTAGGTGGACCAAATATTTGTATTGCAAAGAGCAAACAAAATCTGGTACATGTGCCAAGCGTCAAGTCCTGCTCTTCTTGCCTTGGTAGCTAGCTGGTGCTGCTGTTGTGTGGAAGAGGAATACATAAAGCCTGGCCCGAGGCCTGAGACTAGCATGCATAAAGTATTGGCCTCTGCTCCCTTGCTGGCACTAAAAGTAATGGCGAACGGGGAATGGCGAGTGGCGAGTGACCCATTTTTCGACTCAAAACGCATTTGCTCATTCAAAATGGGTAATGGGATTCAATTTAGCATTGGTTCGTGTCAGTGTCAGTTGAGAAGCAGAATGTACTCAACGTTCCTTCAGCATATAGCCTATATTACAACTGCCTATACATACATATATACTGGCAAGAAGAATCAGCTCAAATCGTTTCTCCCGAGAGTCCATCAAACGACCAAAGTCGAAGAATTGGATAGTACCTATAAATACACACTCCCGGGATAAAGAAGACTCTATAGTCTGTCTTCTGACCATTACGAATTCCAAAATTAGAGCATGCGTTTTCTCGAGGACAATCAATTTGCTAATTCGGTCCCATTATCCCATAATGTATTGCATCTGGATTAGGATTTCCATATTGGCGTATTGGCAAGACTAAATACTACCTCGCCGCCTGATATCTCTACATTACATGTGAGGAGACTACATTAGATGACGTATTCAGTATAAATTAGTCTCTAGGACATGCAATTCCTCACGCGTCCCTTTTCCTTGACATAAAGAGAACTAGGCTAAAAGCTAAACCCAAGCAGGCATCGGCCTAGCTAGCTGGTGTCAAGATTTTATTATGATTATCCAGTTCTATGTAACATTGGACTTCTTGGCAGACTCACAACTTGAGTTTACTTTCCCAGAAAATTAGTTCCCTTTAGCCTTCGTAGGTTCGTAGTACCAGCAGCCGGGCTCCGCTCTCAGAAAACCAATGTGGTGCCTAATTCTTTGCCCATATGCTCATAGGCCCATTACTATTAGGATATTTCCAGACCTATGTTTGAATGCTTGTTTGAGTAGTACCAAAATGAGCCGCTTCTCTTCCCAAGCATATGCCAATAAAAGCTGAGATTGTGAGAGCCGAAAACTTCCGGTCCCCTTATAAAGGGACATAAAAGCCAAAGGATATTTTCCATAATAGTTAAGGTTTATGAGGGGACTTACAAGGATGAGAACAATGTGTGTGGCCGTCCTCTTGACTCAAGGTAGGAAGTTCCTCTCCAGGAGCCTTAAATCCAATAAGCTCTTACGTAGTCAAAGAGGGCCGGCTTGATGTGAAAATCGATTAGGATTTGACGGCCGAGGTCCTTCTGGATAAAGTTCCTGGAGTAATCAGTAGGACTAAGGCGAAAGTCTTGGAGCCTGTGTCGGGTGTTTGGTTGGAGCTGCTGGAGAAATTAGAAGGTGGAGGACAGGAATAGCTTCTGAAGTCTGGAATCCAGGCGGGAGTTAATAGAGTAGTTATGACGTCGGGAGGATATAATGGGGAGGTTGGAGGGAGGATGACAGGATGATTCCGAGATTTCCGTCTCAAAATATATTTTTTTTTCTCTGTGAGCTAGATGAGAGTTTATCTAGAGTAGAGGAGAGCGGAGTATTACAGTAAGTGTAGGGGCGGGTTAGTGCTCTGCTTTCGCTCAAACTTGGCTACAACAGGCAGGCAGCGGGAGTTCCCGTACTTTCTCCACAATCTTCCACCAGTCCTTCCCAATATTTGTATGGGCTAAGAGAAAGCGAGAGGACTCCAAAGGAATTACCTAGAATTGGACTTTGAATCCTAAATCTCCCGTTTAGACTCACTCAATTTCTCCCTGGCTTCTACTCGGACACAAATCACACTTTTATCCCCTAAGCGGGAACGAAGTGAAAGTCGGCTTTCTCCAGGTCCAAGGTCTCTACGGAAGTCCAGCACAGACCTGGAACAAATTGGAGGGGAATATGGAGCTGAAGATGATGTTGGTATATCTGTATTTGGTGTATTGGTGATGAGAGACGTATGTGGCCTCCGGCACTGCCTATCTGCTTTCACTTGCTTTCTCCTATTAACACTTATGGGCCTCCTCGGTTGTGGAGGGAGAAAGAAAGTGGGAACCACTTTGACGTAATGAATGGTAATTGAGAGGGGGACTTGTGGGCTGATGCTGGTAGGCTGGTAGGGTGGGACTATAGGCTAGACCTGGGTAGGCATATGCTCGGAGCAGTTCCTGGCTCTTTGTGTGAGTGGCTAAGGAGCGTGACGAGGAGCGGGGGGACCTTTCCTCCAAGACTGCTGTCAAGATACTAAAAGTTGAAAGTAGCTGACTGCCTAAGCCCATGGTAGGTAGGTAGGAAGGGAGTAGATAGATGGATATAGGGAGCCTGGCTCACTCTCTTCGTTCGGCCCAGCCCAGCCACAAGACTTTTCCGACGGAGAGAGAGAGTGAGTGAGGATGATGTGAGTAAAGTATATTGGAGCCCACGCCTGCGTTTTCCAATCCCAAACCCAAAGTTCCCCTACAAACAATCCTCAACTCTTTCACTTCAAACGGAACGGCGGACCCACTGTCTTTTCCAGTTACGGCTCAAAACCTAAACCAGGCCTGCCTCCTCCGGACCAGGAACCTCTATTTATCATCATTATGGGCCTCGGCTAATTTCTAACTCACGCTTTTCTATTACGCTCCTTCACAACAGGTCACATGGAAATTGAGACTGGACAGCAAGCCGATACAAATTAATATCGAGGCTTTGGGCTTTGGATCCTTCAGCAGAACTCCTTATGTCATGCCAAGAAAACTATAGCATGCAGGCAAACAAATTCTGTGTATAACCTAATCAAATCTGTATGCTTACCTAAGGACAGTGACACAACCTAATTTAGCTAAATATTGCCAGTCCTAATCCTAAGTCCGTTGGATGAACGACTTGTGAATGGCATTTTCTGTAAAAGTATATTCTCCTAATACAGATATTTCCCCATACAATTTCCTCATCCCCCACGCTCCCAACAGTTTCAACGTTTATAATAATTTATAATCTCGCCTGAGTTATTGTGAGGAATCAGGAATTGTTGAGGGCAGAGCACGTCCCAAGCCTACGCAAATTATATGTATGTAGTACTTGATGGGCGGTGAGAGTCAGAAGGTACAAGTTAACAAAAAATGGTCTGACGTCAAGTAATTGCTTAAAACGTCATGTCCTGCTCTGAGTCTTTCTCACATCTGCCAATAAAGCAGTGGTTTACAACCGCAGGCAACTCCGCGTTATTATCATATGCTAGTTTGAGCACACGGCTTACTGCTGTCTGGCTTCATTGGCTAATATGCCTACTCCAATCTAAACTCTATTTAGACAAGCCCTTTACACTACTTACTAAATGACAAAGTCTTGTCGCAAGCCCATGTTACTATTAGCAAAAAGCCGACTTACTTCTAGTAGTATAACTAAGCCAGTAACTTACAGAACTCGGTGACCTTCTTTTCTTAGAATTTAGCCCACTCATTCCTCTTAATTATATAATTCATGTTTCTGTCAGGTTCGGCATGACAGGCCTATCTATGTATTACGCAAAAGGACACATTCTACATATTTAAATCTAGGTGACCACTAAACACTATACGCTGCGGGGCTAAGATTCTCTGGAGTATAAATGTCGGGTTTTCCCCTTCGTGTCCATCTACAAATAGGAGGTAAAAAACAGGCCAGAGGCTAATGAAATCCAATCAGAAGAGTATAGAGTGAGGATCCGGATGAAAAACAAAAAATTGGGTGATCTGTCGAAGGTTATCCACACATTAGATAAATACGGAGCCCATAGGAGCACAAACATTATTTAGAATTACGGGAAGCAAACGTGCCAACTTTCATTGCCATTTAATAATTTGATTTGTTGTAAACTAAAGTTTCTTGTTTCGAACTCCATAGTTTTGATGGTCTCCTTCCCATGCTATTACCCTAAATCCTATGTTCACGTACATACTAGGCATGTGAGTAGTGGCTCCCACTTTATTCCTATGCATTTATTCATGGAATAAGGAAGGAAACAGAATGAGAGAGCGGAAAAAGTGAACGAAGTTGTTGGCACTCGGCTCCCACGACCTTAAAGTAGGCCCAGAATCGTACATGCTTTTCGTTTTTGGGAACTGCTCTCTTCCAACGCCCATATCGTATCTATGCTACGACAAAGGATTGTCATCATCTCAGGAGCCTATACTTACACTGGCATACCTGAAGATGAGATTCTAGAGACAGGGAAGGATTCACTTCAAATTCCAATCTTAAAAGCTAAATTCCATTTGGGCCTCCTCGGATGCGATACGCGATGCAATACTCTCAGTTTTAGGGAGTAGAATAAAGATTAGGATTTTATTGGATGAATGAATATTCCTCGGATCTCCTCACGTCCTGTCTCTCTCCTTTTCCCTAAACGGCAACTAAACTACGGATTTTTGGGCTCTGGGCCAACAGGAATAAGTAAGGGGCCGTCTCGATGCCGCGCCTGCATACAGAGTTTTTGCAATTTGCAACCTCTAAAAGCCAGCAGGAGAAACCCGTTTGAATAATCTCGCCTGGATTCATCTCTGCACTTGCACTAGCGAAGTTAAGCAGCCAACTTTGGCTTGCTGGTGAATTGGGAGATCGCGGATCGAGTACTGTCAGGTAGGACGGATAAATAGA
>JAQFZY010002949.1:0-10561 GCA_034696285.1 Hypogastrura burkilli
AAATTTATTTACAACACGGACAAGTAACTTTTGTTCACATTACTTTTTATTTCAAGGGAAAATGCCCTGCGAGATTATCTACTAAATGCATACGGACTTAAAACCTAGACGAAAGTAACTTTTACTTTCTTTAGTCATGCAGTAGTGCAGCCGCGTTTGTTTCATGACACTACCTACGCGATTTATAGAATCGTAACAATCACTTAACAGGTTTCAAAACGTAAAATTTCAAAATAGATAATGGCGTAAAAATTAAGAGGACGCTCTGCAATTTGCGGCCTGCTATCTTTATGTATTAATATTGGGCTGAGCTTCGTTTTCTTCTACTGAACTTTCACCAACTGCCAAATATTCTCAAAAGATTCTAACTACATTTAAAAGCTGATAGGAAGGGAATAAGGCTTGGCCAGCCTGTAGCCAAGAGCTGAATTTTTAAATAGAGAGGAAATAGTTTATGGGGACAGTGTGTGTTAACAAAACATTAATACAATCTGAAACGTGTTCGAGTCTTTTGTGAGCCCGGG
Source organism: Hypogastrura burkilli (assembly GCA_034696285.1). Lineage (NCBI taxonomy): Eukaryota > Metazoa > Arthropoda > Collembola > Poduromorpha > Hypogastruridae > Hypogastrura > Hypogastrura burkilli. The sequence goes on from JAQFZY010002949.1 coordinate 525, forward strand.
CCGACGTTGTCAATTCACCAAAAGGCCATTCTCTCACGTCAGGCACTGCAGGGATTTTGAGGCGGAGACAAATAATGGAGTGGCAGGCTATTTAGGCCCTGGCAGAATCGATTGTCCGTGTGTGAGCTTTAAATATTAGACAAGACATCCCTTCCCCGTCCCAAGTACAATTAGGAGGGACGAGGAGGACTCTGAGATCTGAGAAAGGACGCTCTGTGACTCCAAAGGAAAGAAGAATGATTTGTCTATTTACGTTCTTCTTGCCGAGGCAGGACAGAGACGTGCATAGTTCCCCGGCCCCACTCTTCCTAATCCTTTATGACATTTACTAAATCTGTCCGAGATCGTCCGACCGAGAGAGCCCTGCCTGCCTGCCTGCCTGCTAAATGTCATGTCACGTAATGTCATACAGCTGTCCTCTCTAGCACAAGTCCAGACCTCTCCGGAATGCAATGGCTCTCTGGGCAATCATTAGCCTCGTCCCGGCCTTTTCAGCTTCTGGGTGCAGCCAGGGCCTAGGATTTTGAAGGTGGGCCCGATTCCAGCACGGAAGGACTATGGACTATGGGATTATGGGATTGGAGGAATTTCCAGGGCTTGTCGCTTGCCAAAATTGAAATGTTGCAATTTCGTGCGGACCCGCCACAGAATTTCATGGGCACAACCTTTAAATGTAAACCACGACCTAATATATTATGTTCTCGACCTTCGTGTCCGAATCTAGGTTTTTAGTGTTATGTAAGGGATGAGAGATTGGGTCTAGCTGCTTGGAGTGAAAGGGAGTTCGGTGAGCAGTGGATCGGAAAGTCTGATACGTGGGACGTAAGGGCTCAGATGGGTCCATGAACTGACCTAATAACGTCAATTCATGACATAGATAAAGGAGCCTATTTCCTGTCCCCCTGTATTATTGACCTCTTTGTCAGAATGTCATCAGGCGATCAATTTGCAATAATGGTAGAAGAGTCTCAAGATATATTATAGCTTAATTTATAAAATGTGTCAAAATAAAATCGTTCTTGGACTCAATATAATTTAGATGAGGGAAATGTAGATTGAACGAAAAAGTCCAAATCGACGTAATTTTTTACATTTAAATTAGGTTTATTCATATTAAGCCATATTTTAATTTGTTACTGTTAGATTACGTTAGCCTTCGAATAGAACCACAATATACGCATTTATTCCGCTGTAAGTTATGGTTTTTCAGCGTAGTATAGCTATTTTATCCGGCATGAAAAATCCAGGCCTTCTAGACGGTATGTTGACAGATCCACTTAATTTTCTACCCACTGTATGTGTATGCACTAGTAGTAACTGAGTAGGTACTTGTAAGCCTGGGCCTAGTACGCAAACAGCGGTAAACGTAAGCTCAAAGCTTTCCTCATGAGAAGGAGGATCTCGCCTAAGTGTTACATTCTCTCCTTCTTTTTCGCTACTTGCAATTTCTAAATTATTTGCTCAGCGAAAACATACAGTAAGTACAGAGTACTTTTTGTAGAACATTCCTATTGCGAGGCAGATACAGGCATTAGCAGAGAATCTGTGTCATATTTAGTTTCTCAATATACTGTCTATGCTGTCTTAAGTCTTAAGTAGTAAATCACTAAAATGGGCTCACTAATCTAATTGTGCCTCATTCATCGGGGCTACGTACGTACGTGCTAAAAAGTTTAGCCTGGATTTACTAACCTCTTCATATTTGATCTAACATGTTCACATGTTCCTTGTTATTGTCCGATTGTCTCGGTGGACATGCCTTACATTGTATGTATACGCTGGGTAGCGGCATGCCAATTTGCATGGTCAATGTCAACTGTTATTTCTGACGGCCCACCAGCTAGTACTAACTAGTTAATGGAAAATAGATTCAAATAAATATTTTATGTAAGCTCCTCTTGAAGGTTGGCTGTAAAGTAGAATTTGATGCTGCTTGCAATGGTCTAGCAAAACCACCAAATTTCTTTGTTTTTTAAAGTAATTCTTACGTAGGTATTGTGGAATAAAATGTACCATTGGAATAATCACACTATTCCCCTATACACTCAACCGTCATGACGAACTTAAATATTTACGGATTTTAAATGTCAATATGAAATTTTGCATGGATTGAATTGGATTCCACAAACTTGACCAGTCAGTATGCATACATGCATCTCTCGTACTGCTCAATATCCTAAATCAGCAACTGACCAATAATGTCCTGTCCTGTCCCCTATTGGGCTACATTAGTTAGACGACGAGAACATTAAACTCGGAAAAGAAAAGCGGAGGCGTAATAGACTTACAAATCAGATACGAACCCCATGGAGCCCCAGCACTGCGCTCCATTCACTCCCTATTTATTTATATTTATTTCGGGTTCCTCAAGGGCCTTGCTGAGGGGATTTGAATATTTATTTGATGGCAGAAACACTTTAGAAAATTAGATGCCCATCATTCCGGGTTTTTAAGACGGGCTGGACCAGTTTCTCCGCTTTGGAGCCCCATGGACACCCGTCTCGAACCCGTACAGAGTGGGCCCGACAAGGGAAAGAAGATCTCCGTCTCTCAACATGACGTGTCTGTAAAGGAGAAGTCTGTGTCAAAGGGTGTCCTCCCATTCCGGATACTCCCACTTCGTAGAAATCTCAGAATTTCACAGTACGTACCTATAAAAGACTCCCGGAATGTATAACTCGAACCTGCCATGTCTGAGCTCAACCAATACATTATGTCGGGAATTCTGCCTTACTAACTTAACTGCAAATTAGTACATTTCGCGATTTTACTATTTCCTGGCGCGGCGTTGTTGTGATTAGTATTTACTGTAACTGTTTTTCATACATATGAGTCACAATTAAAAAATATATATACAGTGTTGACAAAAAAGTAGAGACCTTTTTTGAGAAAACGTTATGCGGCAAGTTGGTACGCAACTTTAGCCAGTGCTTTCTCAATCACCCTATGCCCGGCCAGTGAATACCATTTACTGCTAAGTACGACATGGTTAAAACTTAAATGCACACTCCCATGCACTTTCTTAGGGCTTATTGTTAATTGAAACAACTTGTCACAAGTTTGGATTAAAATTCCGACTCGACAAATTATCCACACTGTATATATCCACTCACGATGATGCAATATTTTACCTGTAGTACTTATACTAGCTAATGTAGATCTTTTCGCTTCGAATAGTTAGTAGATGTGACCTGAATAGTCAGAAGTGAATTGGATGCACCATTCTACTTCCGGAATTTTTGAACTCAGATTCGTGGTTGTGATTACTATGACTTTGGAGAAAAAACTAATGCTTCCCCCAAAAAAACTTACAAGTACCCCCTTTTCGTTGAATAAGATAGTTGCTAACTTTGGGCCCAGAAAATCTTTTCGCTCCCCCCTTTTAAATGAAAAACTTTCCCTGAATTGCTTAGCATACTTATTCAATGTTGACTAGTAATACTATGATGACAGAAGTCACGGTTATACCAATAAATGAATCGAGTCCATAATATAAATCAGAAATCTGAAACAATCTAATTTACTGTCGCTTCATGATGACGGAATATTTCATTAGGTACCTGTATTTACTTTTTTGGTCACAGTGATCATTGCATAGGGTAGACGTTAGTATCAGACAGGAGTCGAAGGCAACGCCGTTACAAGTAGAACAACTTTTAGATCCCGGGAAATAATCTTATTTAAACTGTCCTCTTAGTCACGATGGCCGCGACCGCGACACATACACTGTATTGCTTGAGTTAAAACATGGCAACTCAGCAGGTTCGAGTTATACATACTGGGAGTTTTTTTTTAAATACAAACTGGTAAATTTTGCGTACTGGGAGTATACGGAATGGGAGACTTATAAAAAAAAAGGAGTTTAGTGAATGGGAAACCGGCCCAGTTCTCTCGAGGCCCGTCTTTCCCTTCCATGTCTCCTCGGTCATAAAGAGAGTCCTTAAATCAGAGGGCTAGGGAACGGCGGCTAACTTTTACTCTCGGAGCCCAGACCTGATCTGAAATTTTAATGGGGAGGCCGAGGGTGTCTCCCGTTCATAAAAGTTTACAATGTTCGTTTAGAACCCACTTGTTACTCCTACGGAGGAATAGGAGGGCTCTCTTGCAGCATGAAGCCGTTTGAACCAGGCATCAAGGGATTGTTAGTTTAACGATATCGAGACCATATTATTACTGTCCGCTGTAATTTGACGAGGTCCCGGACCTTTAATAATTCTCTCTAAGAGGAACTAATAATCCGCCTGTCCAAATAGACGCCATCCTATATTTCAGCTAATAATGCTGGATGAGTAAAAGGCGTTTTTGCTTGGGCTTCACTGGAACTAGTGAACATCTGTAACGTACACACATTTGTTTTTTCTTCACAGAACTTCAACAATAGGCTTAGTATGGTAATATGGGGTACGTACTCGCTCAAGAAAGTACCTATATAATCTGCAGGCAAACTGAATTCGGGCCAGGAGGTTGAGGGAGCATAGGTCAGGCCCGGCCAGGCTCCCCGGCTCAAAGGAATAATTAACCCTGCCAAGGGGAATGAATAGAGAAAGTTGTGGGGAACGAGGATGAGTTCCTGGGCCTGATGATCCCTAATGGTGGGAGCAGCATGGGCGTCCAAGCTCCTCGTGTAATTATAATTACAGGGTGCCTAACTATTCGTAAAGAAGGCACAATTAGCCGCTCTGTTCTCGTCTCTAGCAGCTTCGACTTGATGAAGTGTGAAAGGGAGATGTGCGGAATTTGGTTCGGGACCCATCCCTCGTCAGACTTGGACGGAGCACAAAAGGGTTGGTTGTAGACAGCAGAATCGATCCTTGGTCTATAAATGGGCCCCATTCTTAGTTGGGATAGTTGGGATTTGACTGACAGTGTGGGATAAGACAGCGGAGGTTCCCTTGCCCTTGAGGCAGTAGTCCTAGGTGCCAGCACCAGAGCCAAGTCCTACTTCTGTCCTCCTTCCGAGTCCCAATGATCTGGGAGAGTCCCGTCAATTTATTCCTGTACTTATTACACATTCATATGTCATCGTGTCAGGCGGATGAGGGCAGGTATTGGAATTTATTCCGAGTCCCCTTCCTGCTGGGCCCCTCCTAAACATACTATCCATGCCTGAGCCTAATGGGACACGCATTGTTAGGCCGGCTCAAAGGAGTAGGAGTCCACTGTGGCCGGGCCTCATTGTCAGGGCTAGTGGGCCGGATGATGGGCAGGAAAATATTTGCCAGGCTCGTACGGTAGGGTTCAAGGTGTCAGTCAAAGGGGAGCTCGGCATAAGGTAAATAGTACTCTTTAGAAACTTCATAATGACGGCCTATGTTCTGCCTACAAGGATTTCAATTTTCAATGTGTGTTAGTAGGCTTTAAAAATTTAATAGTGCGTTTGAGGTTCTGTTTGCTTTCTTCCAGAATTGTCCACTGTTTTCGTTTTTCCAATTTCGGAATCGGTCTCCAAATTCCAACTTTGACGACCACGATCATGAACTTAAGCGTAGAGTTGGTGCACGTTATGTACATAGTAATTTATAAACCTGTCAAAGGGTTACAAGTTACAATGATTAATTTTGAAATAAGTTTCCCGTAGGAAAATGCTGTGAAACCTGAATTTTGACCATGATATAGTTAGCAATGCTATAAGAAGCTTGACAACCCATTCCGCAGAACCTCATTAAAATCCAAAAAGTCGGGAGAGGAAATCGAAACTTGTGGTAAACGTTACATCGCATCGGCCACATTGATAGAAGTTCATGTAATCCTGGATTATATGAATATATTTGGCAGTCAACGCCTGTCAATATGGAATGGTTTCCTGTATTTGATATTCTGTTCAAAATTGTTATTATATCTGTGGGTTATTTCAGCATCCATTTTACGGTGAATTAAATCTTATTTTTTTAAAAGATAATCCTCCGGTTCCTCGTAATGTAATAATATATGAAATTTGAATATGCATTATGTATTTACGGTTACTTTGAAAGCCTTCAATTAAATGATAAGGCTGAGAAGTGTTATACCATTGACTAAGATTTCTTCCTTGAACCTGGAACGATATCCCTGTAGAACAAAAAAAGTGTATAATGCACATTTTATATTCAGCACATCAGCACTGCAGTACATAGCCTCGGCCTGTGCCCACTCTGCCAGAATGAAGCATGGTATAATTATAACTGCATTGTTTGGGACCTCCATCCCCATCTTATATCCTCACGAGCTGGGCTCTTCACACATTCAGCTCGTTTGGCTGGAGCTGGACCAGCCAGTCCTTCCAGCCGAGTTCCACCTCCAGAGAATGCACTTTAGGAGAGTTAAGATTTGTAGTCCCGCCGAACGTTCCTATTATCTCTATTACATCCTGGCACATAATGCCTCGTCTTTTTTGTCTAGGCTGGCTGTTGTGGGTGCCTGCACGAGCGGGCCCATGTTTCCATTTCTCCAGGCACTCAGGTCCAATGGTAGTTTCGAGAGGGCTTCGAGGCCTAATGAATAATTCCAGGAGTTCCAGCCTCGCCGGATAGCACTGGTACACAGATTCCAGGAAAGAAGTCCTTTAAAATTGGCAACAGAGATGGGGGGAGCTATGGCAAAATTTCCTCTTCGTTAAAATTATGAAATTCAGCGGATTTTAATTTTTAAGGACCAGAGGCAGGAATGGGAAGGCCCATGGATCCTTTTCAAGGGCTCATCTTCCATTACGATTCTATGTATGAGGCTGAAGAGTAGTGCCGGAGGGACTGTGGAGGACTAAATCCTAAGTCTCTCAGGTATGCTCATTGTGAAGGAGTCAAGTTGAAGGGCTGGAGCCGGAGGTATGCATATTATTAGTAGCAGAAAGGGCCTGAGATGGACGGAGACGAGATTTTGGTATGAGAGTAGATAATATCTTAGCCTTGACCAACTTCTTTTTTTATTAGATCTCCCTATCTCTTTCTTCGGACTCAATTCCCGGCCTGGGAAAAGGATTCAGCTCAAAGGCTCACAGATCTACACATACTACGACTCATTGGGTAGAAATACTGTAGGGCCCGAATAATGTAAATTGGGAATGAATGATGCGTCGCACAGAATATGACAAATTTTGGGATTCTGGCTCAAAGGGAAGAAAGCAGAGCGACTCGGGAGTCAGCATTAATAATGTTTAGTAGAATATTTAGCACTATGACTGTATTTAAAATCATTGCAGAAAGTGTCCACTTTAAAATACGTTGACTCCAACTACATGGAACAAAAATGCATTGCCTGGAATTTCTTAAGGATTCAGAATTAAGGTACCTAGTTAGGAATTTGTGTTTAGGATAACATTTGAATTTGACCAGAAAATGAGAAAATCAAATATAGTTTATTCCTTCGAATTAGGATTAGCTATGAAAAAATCATATTAGTCATATTAAATCATATTAGGGTAAAGTTAAGCTACTGTTGGTAGAATTTGTTAGGAGTTACTTCATGCTAGCCTTTAACCACAAAAAAACGAATTTATTCATCCGGGTATTATAATTTTTTTTTGCACAAAGTAGAAATATATATATTTACTAGAGACTGATGAATAGCGTAACTTTCTGAGAAAACCATTAGAGAAATTCCTCAAAAATCATACTAAGACGTAACTTTATAGGAGCTGACAAAAGTATCCTTTCAGTATCCCTTTCATTCCTGAGGATTCCAAGAGCTCCATTATTACGAGCCCAACATATTAGGCCAAACACACATGGTCTCACCTGGTTTCATGCCTGGTTTGGTAGCCTCTTACTTTCAGTGGCCCCAGCCAGCCAGGACCATTTACTTGAGAGGCCGTCGTAACAAAAGTGAATCTGAGAAGGGAGTATTCATACCATAACAATAGTAACAGGCTTCCATAAAAAATGGAAAACAAGCAGAGTCCATTAAAAGCTACATGGGATTCCATTATGTTTTTTCTACTAGTAAGCTCCTTTCCCCGGCTGCCTAGGGTGATGGCTCAGCTAAGCACGGCCCACCTACGCACGGTCCATCTGAGCTTCCCCAAAAGGTCCATCTGAGCGCTTTTGAGTTTTACCCTCTCACGTTGATGCCAGTTGTCACGCCAGTTGCCACCCTCTCACGTTGTGCACACAACCCACAACAGCATGTGCTGTAGCTGTAGAGAAAATAAAGGCAATAAAATACATCCAAATTTAATACATTTTATTTTACCAAATCTTTAAATAAATAAAAATTCAAATATATACATTCCAATTATTATATTATACTATCCAATGTGTGAGGGAATATACATAAATATAGAAGTAAAAGGTTTTTTTTTAAGATAAGAGGCAATTATTCTTGAATGTGATATTTTAGTATGTATATTTAGTTTAATTTTCTCTATGCTAGTTGGACAGTATCATATAACACTAATGCACAGTCGGTACTTGTACTACGACATATTTACTTTAATGTAGCATATTGTTGCGTGCACAAGCTGGCATCAACGTGAGAGGGTAAAACTCAAAAGCGCTCAGATGGACCTTTTGGGGCGCTCAGATGGGCCGTGCGTAGGTGGGCCGTGCTTAGGTGCCACCTCACCCTGCCTAGGGCCACAAGGACCTGAGTTCCAGGAACTAAAAGTACATGAATGAAGTTTAAGGTGAAAAAAGTTATTTTTTAGGACCCGTCCTAATTCCATTAGTTCTGACTTGCCCACACCTTTCCCAATAGATATTAGCTCCGACTGATGTAATCATTTCCAACAGCAAAAAAGTATTTTTACCCCAAAATACAAACTCCAAGTCGGTAATGAATAAATTCAAGAAATTGGCGTTAAGTTTGACTATGCTATGTATACATTGCTTATGAAATAAAACTGTAGTACCTAAAGTAATGTAATAACTGAATGCTCAGTTTGGAAAGTTTCTTTCAAGCAATAGAAACTTGCAAATCGAGATCCTCTATTATTTTCATTTTTGTTAGAGGTTGGCTATTGGCTCTCAAATAGAACTTGATACTGTTTCCAATCCCGAATTAATTACAAGGGTCTGCATTGAACTTACAATTCAAAAATAAAATCGGCTATAAATAAGGGCGGAGTCGAGAATATTTATTTTGGAGGTTTAATTAATTTCTAAGCATCCCATTGTAAACTTAAATGCCCGATTGGAAGCAGTATAAAATTCTAATTACTTTAGAACTAAACTACAACTAGAAGTGAAATATTGAGTTTCAATATGTCGCATTGATTCAATTCCATTTCCTAAACTGACCAGTCAGCACGGTCCAATATCCAATATAATCTAAAAAAGGTTATATTAAGGCTATTGTGTTAAGTTCCTGTTACGTAAAATTGAGTTAGGGCAGATTTAAGTCAATAAATAAGTGTTTTTTTTTTGTGAATATGTAGGTACATACATAGATCTGTACACATGAATTTGATAGTTTTTCCGCTGACAGCGTTTATTCCTGGCACTGAAAAATACAAGTCGGTTCAAATTTTGAGCCTATGGGGCCCCCGGCTATTATATTATGCAAGAAAGTTGGATCCATAGACAGAGCCCAGCCTTTGGTCGTCTCAAGGCCATCCTTTGGATGCATTGGATTACCTGACTGCATCCCTACGGAACCACCTCCACTTATCTCCCTGGGCACAGGTGAGCGGATCCGGCCGGAAGTGAAGTCCCAAGCATCTGGCCCACCACTAACTATACCTTCCCACCACAGAAGCCATCGTTGGTTCCCAAAGGCTCCTTTCTTGTAAATCAATCCTATCACTCCCATTATTCCCCCGTACATGTACTATATACTCTAGTTTGAAGTCAGTCATGGGCCTTGGTTCTCCCTACCATCAAATGAGCAAATCCTCATTCCTCCTCACCTTTTCTGTGTTTAGTTTTAGTTCATGCTAGCTCTAATGTCTATATACAATGTACACTATAAATTATCCATACACATATATTTGGGAAAGTTTGGTAGTATTTGGCGGACGTGGCGTTCTGTCTTAAATTAAATATGTATAGGAGAGTACAGGCGTTTGTTTAAAACCAGAAATCAGATTGTGGCATTTCATTAGTTTCAGAACTTCTTTGATTGCGCCG
>JAQFZY010002950.1:0-10559 GCA_034696285.1 Hypogastrura burkilli
GCCCTTACAATCTTCTTAGACCCCCCTCAAATTAGATCCAAAACACGCCCCTAATGGTCATTGATTATATGCGTTACCACGGTTTATTATTATTACTCACGGTTGTTGTGGCGGAGGATTGTCACCGGTCCACGCCACGGTTCCTCGAAAGGACTAGGAACTTACTTCAGCTAACACAATAAGCAGAAACTGGGAAGCCCGATGCTAAACTATAATTTATTGATCATTTTATTAATTTTCAATATTTCTCATTTTTGTAAGACCACAAAGGTTGTTAGCATCGCGCTGGTGTCTTGTTTCAGCGGAAGCGTTGGTCAAAGTCTACTACTGTAATTTCCCCATCACAAGCTTGCGATCTAAGAGACCTTTGTCCAATTTCGCACCCAAAATATTTTCACTCGTATTTTATTTAATCTTCCATTTACATATCATTTGAAGAATTGACAATCTATGTATGTATTTGTTATAATTACGTAACAGCTCAATAGAATCTATGCATTTTACACAACTGTACCTGGAGACAGAATAGCAGAAGAATTTGAAGACACACTCTCAGCTCCCATTCCCAGCACCCAGCCACGCAACATACATACGGAGGCTGAGGACAGATTAGGATTATGTGAGAGATAACTGGAATATCGCTGGACACTGTAGAGCTCGAACTGGTTTGCGAAGTTGCGAAGTAATAAATGCAAAATCCTCATATTATGCATCGTGTTTTTTCTCCTTAAATAGGGAACACGCAGTATGAAATCAATGTTTTCAACAGACAGATTAATACTCTACAGATAATTGTGAATAATTAATTGTGATGATTAATAAATAATTTGGTTTGATTAAAAGTAGACGATGGACTAGACATATTACAAAGATTATATAAAACCTACATATTATTGTATTCATAAATACGGCTATATTAGGAGTAGTTAAAATGCAATATTGGCTGATTGGCTGACCCGAAACAAAAGTTAATTACTACATAGCTATACTGAAGCTATATAGACATTGTAAGTATGTAGAATAATTTGAGGAGGCTTAATTACTTTATCTGTAGTAATAATTCATATACAAGGATTATATGCACAAGTACATTACACATATTTCCAACGAACGTCGGCGGATCCCCATAGTTAAGACTAATGAGCAAGTATCAAATAATTTAAAAGTACTGAGGAGATCAAGTTGGTACTGCAAGTGAGAATACAGGCTTACGCAGCTGCCTAGACCATGGTAATGTTCCTCTTTTTACTGTTAACTGAGCTCATGGATCCCTGAATCTCAGGATCGTAGTGAGAGAGATGGGACGTTTGGTGGAGACTGGAATTGGGGAAAGAGGGCGGAAGTGGGGATGGATTACTAATTCCGGAGTTTATGGAGAACCGATTGTTCCCGCCATGCTGGAGAGCGTGATGTGGCGGCGGCCCATGGTGGAACCCGCCGTTGTTCTGCGGAGTCTGGTAATGGTGGAAGTGGGGCTGTGAGTTGGGCTGATGATAGCCAAGCATCACGCCGCCATGCCGCCCACTCTCATTGCATACGGAGTAGTCAGTCCGATTCCGGACTGAGACAGGGATAGGAACAGGGCTGTCAGGATTGTCATAGGAGTCCGGACTACTCGTCCTCCGACTCGGACTACTCCCTGGCCCGGTAACGTTGTAGTCATTGATTTGCGCGTGCCCGTGCCCGCTCACAATGTTGAGATGCATGGAGTGAGCATGGCTGAGGCGCTTGGAAGTCCCGTCCGGCGACGCGCTCCCACCGTAGAGGCTGTGTCGTTTCTCGTGCTCCCCAAGCAGCTCACTGGCTGACCAGTGAATTGGGCTCTTTGGGTCAGTAATGGCAGCAATCTTCCCCTCACCCGAGCTCTTGGTCGACTTTCGCTGGGACGTGGCCAACCTCCGGCAGTAGAGGAGGAAGACGATGAGGCCTGAGATGAGGATCATGAAAACGACGGCACAGATGATGATGAGGATGAGGTCGAGTCGGGTGAGTTCCTCGGTGGAAGGGGGCGTCGTGTTGGTGATGCCGAGCGTATTCCCGTGATTTGGAGAGTACGTACTGTCTGACTCCTTGGGGGGTTGGAGGAGAGTGACCTGCACAATGTTGGACATCTGCCCGGCCTTCCCATATGAGTCCACAGCCCCCATCATGAGGAGGAAGGACCCGTAATAGGGCAAAGGAATGGTTCCGTTGTCTTCCACGCCCGCCTCGATATCAGCCCTTATTTCCTGGACCAGCTTCCATTCCTCATTGTGGGCCTCAGTGGTGTAGAAGATTTGATAAGCCGAAGTTACACCTTGGTCATAGTCCTCACCGGGCGCGGTCCACTTGAGAGAAACAGTCCGCTCGTAGGGATCAATCTGGCCTAGACGTAAGTCCCCGATTCTTCCGGGCGGATAGAAGCCGAGTGGAGGGACTTCAGTGAAGCGTATGAGGAGGGAGTTGGTGCTCCGTTCTCCGAAAGGGACGATCTTGAACTGCGTCTTTGGGTCAGCAGGGGAGAGGAAGGAGCCGCAGCAGGGCTTGTGGACGGGCGGACTTAAGGGATCCTGGCTCACTACGATGAACTTGGCTCTGTAAGGATTCACGACGACCCGGGCCGAGATCTCCAGCTGAGAAGTGGTGACTCCCGGGGGAACGATGATGTACCGTGAGTAAATTCCATCTCCGCCAGTCACGTCACAATCTAATGAGAAACGAGTGGGAAGGAAAGATAGTTAGCTAATTTATGGCACTCTTCCCTCTATCTCATGCGGGGAACATGGTGGGGGCCAAAGGTCGCAGGCCTACCAATTCTTTGTTCTCTCCAACTCGGGCCAGATTAGTGCCAGGGAACATAATACGGAGCCAAAATACGGTGGAATGATGCAGAGACACGATTTCAAAAACAAGGGTCAGATTACATTTCCATCCCCAAAGGAGACACGCGTTAAGGATACGTTATTGCGCATCCATATGATTTCATCCATATCTACCATATTAGTCATCAGTCATCAGTCATCACCCTTCAATTATTTAGTCATTCAGTTACGAAGATAACCTATGATTGCATTTAATTCGAACATTTTGTAATAGGTCAAAAAGTGTAAGTATCGGTATTTTGCAAGATGAGCTACTACCCTGAAAATAGTCTTAGTAAGGTATGGGTCAGAGTCAGAAGGCCTGCTTGAGTTGCGGAATGATTGATGCTGTATTAGAGGGAGTGTGAGTGGGTTAAATGACTGACCTCCGTTCCCATTGTCCAGGAGCTTCACGTTCCATTTCTTGTGGCCGGTCACAATGAGAACCTCCACATCCGCATCAATCACTGGTGAGTTCTTCCGCTTTACCTGCAAAGAGTTCATTGGGCCATGAGTTATAATAATATTCGGGTTGCTAGTCCCTCCATTTTCCCGGCCTCCCATAGCGTCCCCTACCTACCACTATGTATGCCAGCAAATCCATTCAAACCAAATTATAGTCTATTGGCAGTATTGGGCCTAGCCTTCCCTACTTTCAGCCCCGTTAGCTCTCTTCCTTTCCTCCTTTCCCCGCTTTCTTCCTTTCTAGTTCAGCCAACCCAATATTTCACCTCGTTTCCTCCTTTCCTTACTTCCACCAAATTCATCCATCATTGCTTCTCCCAAAACACATGAAATGATTACAAGGTTGTTACATGGGCTTTGGAAAAGTTCCACATCCCCGTAATAGTACAAATAAAACCCAGCTCCTGGTCCATCTCGTATTCCATGCAGACGCAGAGAGGATGCATGGGCGACATAAATATGGCATGTCCAAAGTAAAGGCCAAGGGCTAAGAATCGTCAACTTGTAACGCGTTTCTATCATGTACTCCGAGCCATCTTGAAAACTGGGGCTGCCAATCAAGAAGCCAAAAGCCGCAGTAACTTTTTTCCACCTTTGCTACTGTTGTTACGTTTGCCTTTGCCTTTGCCACATCGACTCAGCGTTGGAATGAATGGACTTGCAAATCATGTACTTGTGAATAATAGATATTTTGACGGAGGGGAAACGGGTGGCCGTAGTGATGACAGGCCAGTAAAATAAATTAATTTCCCTCCATGCTGAGACTCAATGGACTCACCTCAGTAAACAGGATCAAAGGGGTATGGCTCAGATTGGCAACTGTGTTTTCCTTGACGTTGGAGTAGAGACGGACCGTTAAGTCCTCCGATGAAGTTTTAGTCACGACTTGGACGAAATGAGATTGGTGAGAGTCGGCAAGTCGCTCTATCCTGTAGCGCCAGACGCCGGGCTAAAGGAATCACAACCACATTACGTATTACCTTTCACTGGCCACACGTTTGACTGAGTCCAATCTCAACTACATTACGTCATCAGTATTAGTACGAATGCATAATGAGGCAGCCAATGAGTTGTTGACTGAAGCTGAGGCTCAATTAATGGATGAAAGCGGACTCATGTACTCAGATGGGGTTCTAATGACAGCAGATGACTTACCTCGTTGATTGCCGCATCAATTTTGATGACATTGATGTCGTGGAGATCCGACAACTGAGTTGTAAACTTGACTCCGTTTGGGCTCGTCAGTTCCACGCTATTGATCTTCGGATCGTTCGGATTTGACGTGTAAATGAAGAATTCGGCTGGGGACTGGGACGACGTGGACTCAAAGCTGAAGTTGGACTCGATGTACGACCGGGAGTCACCTTTGTATTCCGCTTGATGGATCTATACCAGGGATCAATTATGTATTGTCTAACAGGGGACTCAGGTGCAGGCCTTCCAAGCACTCTATATAATTACCATAGTTGGCCAGCTTGTAGCTACGTCCTGCGTATAAAAGGTCTGGATGGTCATGAGGGCGTTAATGAGCTGAACAAAGGTTGACATGTGCTGTGAGGGAAAATGAAAGAAACATACTTTGTCAATCTGATCAGTGAGAGATATTTAGCATGCAGGTGCATGCAGTAAGAGCAAAACTTACAGTTGTTGGTCCAACTCCTGTCTCTCGAATTTCAAAGTGGGGTCCATTGGTCCCTTCGGCGAGTAGCGATATCTTACCGTCTCCTGCAATTTGTCACCAATAAACATATGTAGGAACCTCTATATTTGCCTAATTAGCAATAATACCAGCATATTGAGCAATTTCCTACGCTATGTCCAAATTCAAGTGTGAAGGCATCAAGCGGGATTTATTCCTATTTGTGGCCTCCGACAAATGTGATGCAAACAGGTTCGAATTTCTTGGAAAAGAGTTTCTCCCATGGAAATAGGCATTGGCCTAATGCTCGAACTGCTGAGCCGAAGAGTAGGAACCAAAAACCCACATTTCTCTCTTTCCCGTCTCGAGAAATATTGGTGAAAGTTTGCACATTTATTGCAAGATTGCCCGATTTGTTGTGCATCTCTGTCAACCATTTCCCTCTTCCGCCTTTTACGGAATTGTTTTTTTTCGATCAAAATCTCCAAGTCCCACATTACGAGTCCCGCTACACATCCATAACCAATTTTGGATTTCAGTCCTCTCCCGCATATGTAGTAATAGGAAAAGTCTACATGGGCCCGTATAATGCGTGCGACCAGCTTATTTATTGGTTCGGAAATTGAAGCTTTTGCTCGATATTCTAATCAGCGTTCCTTCCCTAAGACTTGGTATAGTACATTCTTCGTTCATTATTTGGAATGCTAGGCCTGTGCTGGTATTCCCAATTCTGTTCAATTAAATGTAGGAGAGCCGGGCAGAGAATGCCTAGTCTCGTCTTTTCTTAACATGGAGGGCTAGAGCATTAGGTGACTCATTTAGTAGACGACTTTGTGATTGAGACTGGGGGAGTGAACGTAGTCGTGGCCTACAACATAGGGAGGAGAAAGCTGATTCAGGCCGGGGAGGACATTCCGGCCAATCTCCACTTTCTCCTTGCTTTCTTTGGACTGCTGCTAAGGCATGAATCAATGTGAGAGGGCATGGGATAAGCGATAAGGCCCAAGAGCACCTTCCGCTCTACGGCCTACTCCAACTCACCATGTTCCTCCAGTAGTGCCTCTCTATGTTTTATCTACATTAGAGACTACTTATTCCTACGAAACGCAAGTGGCCCACTCTTGCTCAAATCTCGAAATCAGGCTCTTGAACACTATACAACTTACCTAATGATGGATACTCAATTGCAGCAAGGGCCACTTCTTCGGCACGGAGGAGCTCGAGGGAGGCCTCCAGGTCAACGCTAGACACTGTGCCCTGGCTCACAAGAATTATAACGCTTCCTGCTGCTCGCTGCTGGTTTCGCCTTAGAACCTATAAACCCAATGACAAAATGGATTCAGTAACTTGGACAATTGAAAATGGAGCATAACATCCTATTTCTGCAATACTAACAAGCAAGCGGGGAGGTTGACGATTGACGATGATGGGAGTGAGTGACTTGAGTATGGAATGTTATGCATCTAATACCACATGCTGGTCCTGAGGATGAGCACTCTTTAATCGGTTAATCTCTCAAATCAATCCTTCAAATGATGGAGAAGAATAATTACAGTCAGTAGGTAGTTCCATAGTAATTGATTTTTGATTATGATCTCTGACATGTGTCCTGAATATGACGTCAACTGTAGCCCTCTTTCCAAGTCCACGTTCCACGTATCTACTATATATAAGGCACTCCGCTCGTCTCCTTCATTTCCATTCCATTCAACCGAAGAGTTTTGGTAAGGGCATTACCATTCCATATACGAATACGCGGTACACAATGCTCACTCTAATCGAAAATGCTTCAGAGGACTATGTGCAAGGTACAGTATGCCATAATATAAATAAATGAGGTTCTGATTGATTGCTTCTAATCTTTTCTCCAGACCAGCCTGAATATCAATCCCTACAATGGATCCGGAAAATCCCTGCTAAATATGAAGTCTTAAAGAGGTCACAAAATGTACACAATTCTGATTCCCTCGAGAGGAAGAGGAAATCTAAATAAAATATTCATTTTTAGGCCTGAATGAGAAAATGTCTGAAAAGGAACTCGGAACATCTTTTGTGTATTTTTAATTTGGAGCAGATTGAGAGAGCCAGAGTTGTGTATTATATAGAGAGTCCAAAGATTGGGCCCGCATATTTAATCCGTATTTCTTTGGATCTACATAGTATCTATGTAGTAGTAGTAGTAGTAGTAGTAGTAGTAGTAGTAGTAGCAGTAGTACATTGTAAATTAGTTTGACTCACTTCAACTGCTTGGAAGATCCCTCGTCGCAGGGAAATGTTTCCTCCGCTGTCAACGTTTGGATAGTTTGGGAGTTTGTCTGCCAGGGCCCGTCGGAGGCTTAATGACTGGAGAGATGTCATGTTGGCAAGAACCCGAACCTCGTTAGTACTTATTGTGATCATTCCAAGCTGCGTTCCGGTCGGTAGATCGTACTTGATGAATTTCCGTACAGCCAATTTCAAAAACTTCCAAACGTCCTATAAAAGAGAAACTTGAGTCAGACTTCGGCAAATTTGGACTGACAAGCAGGAGCCTACATACTTCCTCCTTTATCCTCATTCCTTGAAATCTGCAGGAATTTACATACTGTAGCATGGGATGATAAGCCAATGAAGGACACCTGTATCTAATTAGCCGTCAATAAGAGGAAACTTTATTGGCTCCCATTCCATATCCCATCCCATCCTCTGCCTGCCCGTCCTGCCATTCTATGGATAAAGGCTTCCTGGAAGCACAGACCATTTCATTCGTAAAGGATTAGGAAGGAATATAAGCGGTAGAGTTTACATGAGGCAGAGGACAGAGCGTCCTCTGTACTCTACATATAGTATACAAGACGGAGTACAACGAGAAAGCGTAATAAAAGGAAAAGTACACATAATCATGCCCTGTCCCACTGAGCCTGTAAATACGGTGACAGGGACAGGGCAGAACCAACCGATTATCTCTGTATTCCTTAGCCAAGAAGGCCCACGTATTGCATTCCACTATGTATACTCCATCAGGCCTTTTATGTAACCCAAGGAGTGACGTACCCTTAAATTCATGTTTCCGGTCTCCTCAACCAACAATACGAACCGGGGCTGCGTAATTTGCTTCACAATGAATTCCGGCGGGGGCACGGGCACGCTAGGATCCCTGCAGGTAAAAATACAAAAATCGGTATAAGGCTAAAATAACGACGAGACACAGGAATGAATTAAATACTAAATACCTTAAGCCCTTTCAGAGGATCTTATTCATCATTACCAACTTATGCATTATGAACTAATATTGTTTTTTTTTACATTAAATTTATAATCAAGTTTGTAACCTCCTCACCAATTCAGGACATTAGGGATAAGGGAGGATATTTCCGTATCCCGAATCCCAATATAGATACTTTGGATTTTAGACTGGGTTCTCATCCTCAGAAGTGCATGATAATCTGAGACTCCTGACAGGAGACACATTTTAGGAAATAAAGGGAAATCCCATCTCTGCTCCTCCCTCGTTGAAAGAGAACAATTCAATTGAGTAGAATTTGGGGATAGAGAATGGAAGAGGGAGAAGAGTCCCATGAGAAATTAGAATTTGGGAGAGCTGCGTGGAAAAAGTACAAGGAAAAGGTGTGTGATCTTTCCCAGTAACTTCTTGAACTCAAGGAGTTCCTCTATAGGCCCTACGTATGTATACGAAGTTAGTAGAGAGAGCATGGAGAGGCATAGCTCCGCTCTCCGATAAAGGTGTCAGAAGTAGAGGATGGAATTTTTGGGGAAGAAAGACAAACTTCCTCTCCTCTGATTCTATTATCTGTTCAGGGGAGTGAAAACTAAAAAGATTGCTAAATTGTGCTCGTGGTTCCTATAACTTTGAGTCATGCCCTGACTGGAAACGGAATTTGAGGCCCATTCAACAGTCCCGTCCTCACGGATGAGGGACCTGGAAAATACCTCATATGACCTGAATATGCAATTCTGGGATGGCCTCAACACAACTTGTCCATAATCTCATTGTGTTATCCGCATTAATTTTGGAATGGGCCAAAACCTGTCCGTTAGTGTTGGAAAATTCATGGGACTGTTAATGTTTGAGTGAACTCAATCCCGGAATCAAAGTTCCCGGCCAAAACTTGATATTTCCGTCTCTGACTTTTGTTGTATAAATAGGGTATCCAATAATGTTGTGCCACTGCCATTTACACACTAATCAAGATCCTTGTCTCAGTCTCTACTACAACTGCAGAACTTTGTAATCCTAAATTTCTGTGCTCAATTTCCTTATTTCCTTATTTTGAGAGAGTTTGTGAATTGTGCCGAGGAGAAGGCTCTTAACCTCGGCCCATTACTTAGGGGCTGAGTGTATGCGGAATGGGACAATTACTTGCCGGAAGCTTTTCAAATTAGAGAAAGAATAATTGTGGAATTATTCATTCATTCATTACTCCTCCTTGAATAGTTGCCATCGCTCGGGCTGGCTGGCTCTAATTCCGTCAAACCGACAAAGTTCCAGACTCCACTCAAACTGACTCAGAAATGGAGAGCCTGAGCCGGAGGAGTTGGTCGAAAGTGAGTGACTTTTTCGAGGGCCAAACCTGACACTTGAAATCCGTTGTGGCTCTAATTAACTATGTAAATATTAATGGGCCCATTATGCTGAGTGAGCATTTGGAAATCCCTCCTAACGACAGTACTACTAGGTAGGTACGCAGTCGTAAACAAACTAAGAAAGTAATATTACTGCTAACCTCAATACCTAACATGCATAAGTAAGTAAGATGCGGGCATTTGGAGCTGACGGACCGGACATAATTATAATCCATTTAATCTGAATAGGAAGGAGCTTATGGTCTTCCTTTATCCCTAGTAAGATTAAGTAAATTAAACTTAGTTTGGCTTCACTGGATGAACTCATTACTTGTCTCACTGGAGCTTCTTTTGGTTAGTATGCTTATGGGCCAAAGTATGTGTCGTAAGTAGTGAGTAGTGAGCCGAAGGCACTGATCCATGAATATGAATGCCAATGACATAGAGCATACTGAGAAGGGATTTTGGTCTGAATCAATATTCCCTCAACATGGACTAATACTCTGAAAACCAGAATCCGTCCTCCTGATCTTCCTCCTGAGACTGCGTAAGTGCAATTAGGATAATGTAGGTACCTTCAAATGAAGGGCTGGCCTAAGTGTATGGAAGTCGGTAGGAGGAGAGTGCGGAGACAATTAAGATGTATGTGGAAGTGGATTCGTCCTGAGGCCGTATTAGTCATTTGGAGAGGAATTAGAGGGAGGGCATTAGGGAAACTAATTCGGATGCCAAAACGTGGACCAAATCTCTTTATCTTCTTATCCGCCTCTGTCAGGCCTCGGCTTCAATTCCCGCCTGAACCTTAACCTCATCTCGTATTAGCGGCGGAGGCTTAGTGAGGGACAAGAACATAATAACATCAAGTGAACACGAACATGGCCCCGAACCCCAGGGGGATCCTACAACAAATCAAAGGGAAACTCACCCGGGAATTGTTCTTACGCAAAATGGGAACTTCCCAACTTACTGCCGACTAACGTCCCACATGTAACTAAACTACCTTACACTCACCTCTCACACTCATTCCGAGCACAACAGAGATCGGCCAATCT
>JAQFZY010002951.1:0-10557 GCA_034696285.1 Hypogastrura burkilli
AGCCAAGCCCGCTAAGCGGCGGAGCCGCGTGCGCAAGTATAAGACACGAGCCGAAGGCGAGGTCGTTACTTGTAAAATTATATGCATGTACCACCTACTTAGTTTAAATTATTTGGCACAACACTACAAAGGGCAAAAATTTAGTGTACAAATTGCCAAAAATTTTAGGAAAGAGTTCAGATCTTCAGATGCAAAAATAGATGAATGTGTGAGAATGTTAAATCCAGGGGAGTTTAGGTCGTTGGAAAGTTTGTTCGGAAGGAAGAAAGCGGAGATTCTCCAGATTTTGAAAAAGGTATAAGGCCTTGTGTTGTGTATAACCTGGCTAGGAGAAATGAGGTAAGTGGGCTCTTTGGGAAACAGTGAAAGAATTCAGATAAAATTCGGATAATGATATTCATGGAGGAAAACCCCACAATTACTTTTGAACGGATTCAATGAGGCATTCAAAATTGCTCAAGGAGTCAGAGATTGGTTTTCTTTCCCCTTCCACTTCCCAAATCCTGGAACCTGGTTCTGGTGAAGAAATCTCTATTAGCGTCGTCCCCCTCTGATACGTTCCTATTACTCCTCCCGCCTCCTTAAAGATACATGGGAGCCCGAGCTAAACTTCAATATGGACCCTATATATATATTCTGTGCATTTACATAGGATAGCAGCAGACTTACTGGTTAGAGAAGATTTTCTATATATTCTAGTCCGTATATTCTTCCTGTCTCGTGTCCTTGCCATCCCATTCCAATTCGAAAATATCGGTTCCTACACAATGGGCCCTGCATTCTTTTAAGGAGAGAGTCTCTTCTTTTGTTTCGTACTTATTCCGTCACCCATTGGTTTCTTGAGGAGGAGGAGATCCATAGATTGAATTGAGCCTCCTTCCCTTTCATTTTCCCAATTTCCTTTCTTCCTCATTTAAGAGCTGGCGAAGACGGGGAAAGTGAGGGAGAAACATACATAGAACATATAGGATGTTCCTACACTCACGCCAGTAATGGTTAATGATGTTCTAGTCAAGGATTTCTTTCACTTTTGTTCTCTAATACATTCCTACAGGCGGAGACATGTTTTGCCTACATCCCTCTCGAACTCTCTACTACTCTATTCTGGGTTCCCATCCTTTCTTGTTCATTGTAGAAAGCATAGGTATACCTACTACTCCAATTGCAGAGTGGCATACGAATTTTGAGTTCGTTCTTATAGAACGAAGCGATTTTTTGAACTGTGTGATGATGTATTCTTGTAGCCTAATGATAATAATGATAATGATTGTTTGCATGTTTTGGATTGGACAATTCGTATTTCTGAAATTATAACGGAACGTGCTTGAGAATTTTTCCCTTAACTGGAAAACGAGCAAATGTAGCCTTACATCAAATTTCGCGCATTGTATAGCCAGAAATAAATTGTACACGAATATAGTTACCTCACTTTCTTTCCTTCTAAATTTACGTAATACTCAGCGGAATAAATTAGGTTTTTCAGTCCTAAGCTAACGTAACCTCTGTAATATGTTGCAAATTATTGTAGTAAAGTAAATTACCTAACCTAATAAATGGTTTAAATATAACTAAGCAAAACCCAGAGTTATCAAGTTGTATTTTGAATTTCCCGATAAAATCTGCATTTTTCCTCGACAGAAATATTTAACTACCCACTCTGAAATTTAGATTTTAAAAATTAGCTTGAACTGGTTCTTAGTTTGCACCACTTCTAAACGGAGTATTTATATCAATTAAAAAGTTGAGTGTGAACAAGAATCTAGAATTTTTCGGGAGACATTTTGGTAAGATATGAGACTTTTGTGGAACACTTCTACAGTATTTAGTGGGGTCTCTCTTCCAATCTACGGTTTGAATACTAGTATATGTAGTCGTAGTGGCTCCTCGGCTAGCGAGAGGGATATCAATTTCCCTTCAATTTCTGAGGAGATGACAAATTGAGAGGGGCGGAAGTGTTATGTGATGTTATGAATGTGGGAGTGTATAGAAAATCGTAACACTCCCAATCCCCATAATAACGTCTCCCTTCTCATAGCGGAGAAAGTGTGGAGGATTGGTGGGGAAAAGTGTTTCATATTCTGAAGGAGCTACTATCAGGGGGAACCAGAACCCTCCACCAAGAAGGAATAAATGAATAAAAGCCCCTTCCATCTTTCAACCCTGTCTCTCCACCCAAAAATCATTCTATAGGGACAGATTAGACTTATTTACTGCCTACCTTTGATATATCTATTACCTAATGTACACACCCGGCTCCGGCCTCCACTTTAATATTCACCTAAATCGTTCCCATAGAATATTGACATTTCATAACCAGGAAGGACCGAAGTGGGATCAAGCTCTCCCCATCCTCATTTCTCCTTCCCTTTCAAAATAATTCAGAGACAACTCTCGGAATTTCAGAATAATATTTTCCAGGAACTGAATGAAAAAGCGGAATTGGTTCCGTCCATTGATTCATTCGCCCAGCATCCCAATGGAGGCTTTCTTTCTGTTTCGGATGGTTTGGACATACATACTACAATAATAATACTGTAGGCACTTGGAATTCGAGCATTGCATTTCAATTACTACAATACTATGGTTTTCCATTAAAACTCCTTATGCAGTTTAGCCTTGAACTAAAGGTGAATGAGAGAGTAACAGGTTGAGTCAATGAGGTACTTTCATAATTTCTTCTCCAATTAATAATATCATTTCTCTCTTCCAAATTGCACCTTCATTCAAAATACCATGGACCTAAGAGAGGCTGAATGACAGAGTCCCCCCCATTATAATAAATGCTTACGATACGACTGGGGACTGGGGTTAGAGGAAAAGAGGGTGGCCCAGCCTTCTGCCGAGTATCTGTACATGTATGTATATCCGTATTTCCAATGCCTTGCCTTGTCGGGACTTAGTGACTTCATGTCCGCACCCTAGTGGAGTACTTTCCCCGAATAAGGCCTCAGCTAAAATAGACTTTGAAGTTGATTTCCTTAGTTAATGCTCCGAGGCTCATATAGTAGGAGGACGCAGGTGTTTTCTCCATTCATTCACTTCATTCCAAATCTCTTCCCTTACTCCGGACTCCCCTTCTTATATCACAATGTTAATTTTCTCACTTTATTCTCAGCTCTTTCTAAAAATCCATTCCTGTTTAGTTCGTCCCCTGCCATATACAGTAGGCGCTTTACGGCCAGGCACACGAAAGCGCTTTCACTTTCACCCTAAGAGAAAGCATCTGCAAGAATGAAAATATGCATATTTGCGTCATAGTACTGTACAATGCTTAAAATGAAGATTTGATAATTCGTTACACAAAATAAAAATTTATTTTGTGGAAAAATTGTCAGATTTCCGTGGCTCCGACATATACATATGTATGGTAGTAGAGGGAAACCGGCGTGGCTCCACTCATAAGTTTTGTCAGGCAGGAAAAGAATGGGTTTAAACTTTCCTATTTCCCTTTATCATTTTAAACTCACCTTTTTTTGTTTTCCCAGCCCCCTTAGTGATCGTTCTAATTCCTAGTGAGTACTTCCTCCCTCCTTCCATACTTGACTTCCTACGAACTGAGCAGTGTGAAAGGTTATGAGGCCCGCGTGAGTGTTCTCTTAATGGGACTAGGTAATGACGTACATTATGCAGAGTCCATGTGCCTCCTTCCTTAATATTCAGACAAATAGAGGGATATTAGCGTTATAGGACCTGGCTTGGGTTCGGGAAATTTTGGCCGCATTCATTTTGGCAACATGATGAAAACCACTAAAATTATGTTGCCAAAACGGTCATACTGTTTTTACCACACTTAGTTTTTGTTGCCAAAGAGGTAGGTATTACATTCCTTAACATACTAAACTTTTGTAGGTGAGGTAAGTAGATAGGTAAATCATACATAACTACCGTATCAGGTAAAGATATTACACTTTTTCCAAGAGCGTAGACAGAAAGTAAGTCAGACACTTAGTTCCCGTTGAGCGTCAATCATGGCTGCCTGCTATACTAAATTCGCAAGTCAAGTTGGAAAGAAAGAAGAAACTTATAAGTTGGCATATTCGGGGTACATCTATTCTAAGCGAATGTCCCGACCTGGAGTGGACTATTATTATTGTGTTAACCGAAAGGAGTGCAGTGCATCTACTATAAAATGTAAGGATGGGTTAATTCAGTATAGACGGCTAAACCACCAATAGATGTTCTTATGAGATACCTACAAATGGCAATTCAAACAGAAAGCTTTCGAAACTTGGATTCTCAAAGTCACATTGTGTATTCCAGACCAACAGCAGTAATTTTAACTAGCAATTGTTCATATTCTTTCTATGATATCTAACTTTTTCACTTTACTTTACTTTTTTAATCTGTTGCCAAAATGTCACTGACTTTTATACGAAGCTGCCAAATGTCCAAATTCTCAGAAACATTAAACTCATTGAATTTTGAAATTGTTGCCAAAATGACTGTGGCCAAAATGTCCCTAGACCTTACTCCTTTCCCCGCTTTCCCTCAATTTCCGCTCTTCCATAGGCACCGTATCATCTCGGGACTCGGGACCAATGCACCGTTATGCTGAACTTAATTTACCAAGTCCGTATCAGTAATGTAAATTGGTATCGTATCATGACAATCGGAGATCGGAATACATGGCCTTCTTAAACTTAAAATTTGCCTAATTAAATGATTTGGAGATCAGAAATCTGGTTTGCAGTTCCCTCGTTAACTTAATGCTCCTATCTCAATAGGTCAACTGATCATGAACACAGAGCGGAAGTATGCTGTGACCACGGAGACGGTCAATGAGTACACAATCAGGGTCAAGCTGACTATTTTCAACCTTCAAGCCGAGGACTTCACGGACTACAATTGCTCGGCTAGAAATACTCTGGGTGAAAATTCGGGACTGGTCAAGCTACAGCGTAAGTTCGGAGGGAGGTTCGTAATCTGTCCAAAGAAATGCCTACGGCTTTAAAATCCGATATTATTCCTATCAAAATTTTATATTTGGGTTCGAGTTCCAGCATTTACTAACGATGAATTTCTATTCCGATTCTCAAGCCCTTATTTGTACTTATGCAATATAAATCCAGCTTATGATACTTCACTTAGGAATTTTTTTTAATCCACTCACAACACATGTACATCTACTGTACTACTAATTTGGAATCCGATTAAAATTCTGTTGCTGCAATCCCTTAAAATTGCTGCGGAAACCGATTCTTAGTCCTGCTGATAAATGACTTGAATCTTTGGTAAACATCCTAGGGATTTACCCCCCAGCCCCTCGTACAACCCCTTCTACCACCACGACCCATCACCCCGTCAAGCACCAACAGAGCAAAGACCACGAGCGGCAGGAGGGGTCAGGGAAGCACGTGAAGACGCATAGACGGAAACCAGGGCCCGGTCGAGCCCACGGTGGGAGGAACCACAATAATAATTACAGCCCTTATGAAGACTTGTATGACGAAGACTTTGAGAACAACGGGGAGATGATGCAGGTGACGACGATGGTCTCAAAGGAGAATCCCAAGGGTCATCACGGGGGATCCAGAACCACTTCAGCTCCTCCCTGGAGCAACACCAAGAATGGCTGGGGCGGGAACAGGCTCAGAAACGCCGGAACTTCCCATCAACCCCTACAGCGTCTTCCCATCCTCTGCCTACAATCAGCGTTCCAACTCATTCCCATACTTCTCGTCAACAATTAGCCCATTCGTCTTCATTATGACATCATAAAAAGAACTTTTTAAGAAATATTATTTTTTGAACTCCTTTGCTCAAGTTACAAAAAAATAACATCGTAATACCGGTATCGGATGAAGTAAGTGGATGGTAGGACTTTACAAGGGCAAAATATACATAGATGGGTTCGGGACATGGACAGCGTATTGCAAATTGCAACGGTACCAATACTCACCAGGAAGCCTAGGTTAATGGAAGATACTGTACCTACTCCAACTATGAACATAGGTCACCACAAGTTATCACGTGGAAACTATAATTGTACTTTTTAGGCATATTTAATTGAGAAGAACATTTACAACATACAGCTTAAGTTTAAGTCGGTTAATCGGGAGCTGCTAATGCAGGGAATGTTGTCCCGATTTAACTTATTCGCGATAAAACATGAATACGAGGTTTATTACTAATGAGTTTGGTTAAGTGAAATACATTACGAATCCGTTAAAACATGAATGATTATTGTTTAGTAGAAAATACCGCAGTTTTTTCAGATTGTTTTGTTGCCATAATTTTCCCTTCAATTGTCTCCCTTTTATTCCAATTTCGGCTCACAAAACTCTTAGATATAAATACGTTTCTTTCACGCCACTTTAACCTGTTTATCATTGTCACTTTGTCGTCGCGATTTGTCATTTAAGAGAACTCCCCATTAATCGAGGCCCGTTTATACCATTTAGACTGTATTGCACTACCTATATATATGTGCTAATAGTTCTGTACTCAGTAATTTAACCTTCCACTTAAATGTATAAATGAATTGGGTAGAAAGAATCGTGAACTGAAACCATTTGAAGATGAACATTATCAGACTTTGTCGTGCAGTTAGTTGGACCAATTAATGTGCGTACTTCCAGCTAACTGTGACACAGCATGCAATGCATGCAAATGCAAAGAGTATATTTCTACTCCTGTATTCACAAACCACATATCTGGACAGTCCGAGGCGGAGGCATCCGGACAGACAGGAGTCAAGAGTCAGGGTTTATTAGTTCCTCTGTACGAATACTAAACAAACGCGTTCTACGTATAACCATGGAGAGATTTATGGCTTAGTGACATTGAATTATCTACTCCGTTGCTAATCGCTATTACTGGTGACTTCGTATAAATGGACAATCTACTTAGACGTAATACCAATATCTGCAGATATACGTATCCAATTAGAACTTATTAGACAATGTAAGTATCAACCATAAGTTTAATTTATGAATGGTTAGCATTACAATTCGTTTAGGCTATTATTGTTGTTGTAAGTTGTAGTTTTACATATTACATAGTAAATATGTACCGACTATCTGATTATATAATCACATGTTAAATGATTCAACAGAGTACGATCGCAAGGCAAGCATCATGGGGAATAAAAATCCTATTCAACGCCTCGACTTGGCAAATCATACGAAAACTTACTGTACAGTCCACACATTGAAACATTGTATCATAAATAAACAAAATACAATCTCTATTAAATAGGTATTCAAACGTCAAATACGGTATTCAAAATGTCTCTTAGCTTTTAAATTCTTAATTGGGTACTACTACTAGATAGGAATTAAAAATTCAGTTCCGTCACGTCAAATTGAATCAAATCTTTCGGTTTCTGAGTCCAACCTGACAATACATTTCCTCTCAACCAAAGCCAGAACTCATGATAAGTTGAATTTAGTTCCTTTGCCTCCGAATACTTCAAATTAGGATCTTCTAACACCAGGTTACACTTTTTGCTCAAATTGATAAACTTCTGAAACAAGCTTTTCCTACAGATGTCAAGTCGTGCGGCTGGAGTTCCCAAAAACTTCTTTGTCACCCCTTGCTTGCAGCCATTAACGCTTACTTGCACTAAATTATTGTTGCGCCCCGAGCCGTCCCCACATGACCAAACTATGCTTGCAGGGGCTGGCTGGGTCTTAACAGTGCCATCAAAAGTCATGAAGTTTGTGGTACTGCTCTGAAAGATGAGTGGGCAAGAGTAAAACTTGACTTTACTCGAAACTTTTGACTCAAACCGATGATAAACTGCACGTGCTAGGGAGTCTGAATTAAATGACTGACCGCTCCCAATCACTATCGAGGACAGACGAATGGGCTCGGGAACAAAGTTTCCTAAAAGAGAACCTTGCAAGCCCAATATTTGCCATTTTGCGATTTTATCACTACAAGACATGGAGAGAGTTGGGTCTCCTTTTCCTGGCTTGATTCTACATTTACCTATTTCTTGATTCTTCTCGTATATTTTGGAGCCTTCAGAGACTTTGGCTCCTGTACGATTTGTCTCATCCGACGTATCGTCTTCTAATTTGGGTTTCTTCGATAAGGGTTCGTCGTCATTGACTGCTATTCTCAGTATTTTGAAGATCGAAGCGTCCCCACATGGCATTTGGCTTATGAACAAATGAAACTGGACGTCAGTGGAGACATCAACTTGAATTTGTCCCCTGAACACATCTTTACGTTGTCTTTTAACAAAGATGGAGTTTTTCCCTGTGTTTATTAGTGAGTTAATTTGGTCATACAGATACAGTAAAAAGGCCCGACGTGTTAAAACTTCTGCATGCGAGTCACTCAGCAAGTCGCCTTTGGAGTTCAACTCGGTTTTACCGAGGCATTTTGTTCCGGTCGCAAGAGCTACCACTTTGAGTTTAGGACGATCTTGACCTTGGCCAAGGCTGGACTGAACAATTGCAGCCAATGTTGTCCACTCCTTATTTACATCGACTGGCTTACCCTTTTTCGGAAGATCCAAATGAAAGTGGTCGCACACAGCTTTCGCAATTAGTTCATACATTAACGTCTCTTTTGGAGTCAGGGTTGAGGATGTGGAACCTGTCTCGGTCTCAGTCATTGTCTCCGAAAGTTGTCTTCTTCCCCTTGAAAGCTGTAAGAGTCCCTTGGGACGCCCGCTTCTTAGCTTCCCAAGAAGGATGCAATTTCTCAGGTGCAGAGGATGACGGAACTGGGACGGTTTCTATTTCAAACCAAGATTAATTTACTATAAACGTAAGTTAAAAATCAAATTATTAGCTGAAGGCTACATTAAAGTCAGTAACTTACTTTGTATTGGTCGTTTATCAAAGTTCTTATTAACTGGAGTTCGATTGGGATTGGGGTCAAATGACTTGTCAAAATACCGCTGTGGTTTTCCGTGTATTTGCTCCCTTCGTCCAGCCCGGTTCAGCGGCTTTTTATTAACCAGCTTTCCTTTTCTAAAAGTAGGTCTGGATTCAGATTGATCGCGTTTCGGGAAAATGCTCTGTTGTGGCCTTTCTTCTTTCTCTTCAACTGGGTCGTCTAGTCCACCGATGAAAAATGAACTCTTGGGTCGCTTCACAGGAACTAAATCGTCTTTAAGAGTATCAGGTCCGAGATGCTTGGACACTGATTCAATGGCCAGATCTTCCAAGTCTCCTAATACTTGTATTTTAATGGTCCCTTCCTCTTTACTGAATTTGGTAATTGGCGTTGAAGTCTTAGCTTTTTTTGATTCTTTGAAAACAATCTTTGTCTCTGTGACTTCTCCGGTGGGTTTTAGTTGACCAGAACTAGTGCTAGGCAGAACTAAATCATCTGTACCGCTCACAGCATCCGGAGGTGTCTCTAAGGGGGTAGCTTGCTGAACCCCCTTTGCCTTTTGTTTTTTTTCCTCCTTCTTAACAGTCAACTTTTGCTTTTCCTTGGTTTTCTCAAGCAGTACAGGAATTTGGAGGATCCAGTGGGGATTCCTATCACGGTATTTCGTAACTTCCGTTTGGATAGCACGATGATGGCTCAGTCTAGTCAAACCTCTGCTCTCAACCGTTGACGTAGTGCTCTGCAAAGCCTCCTCAAGGCTCTTCTGGTCCTGGAGTGCAAAAATGGAAACTTTGTCCTGTTTCAAATGCTACAAAAATTCAATAAGCATTATCAAAAAACCATCCTGCTGACTCCATACTTTATGCTTACTGGAAGGATTACTTACTGGTACTAGATCATATTGAAGGAATGTAGGTAATATGGATTAGAGCTATTGTACCTTCAAGACCTTGATTTCTTCCAAAAATCTCGCTGCCTTTCGTTCCGCTTTGGATTTTATACTCTCTGGACCTTTCCTTTCTTTCAGACGTTTAACTTCTTTCGTCAGCTTGTTGATTACATGTACCCGTGCCTGCCGAACACACTTTCGCATCGACACAATCTGATTCAAAAACAACCATTTAAGCAGGGTATCTTCCGTACGGTCATGCAGAGCGCATAAGTCAGTTTTGGGTGGGAAAAAAATTAATTATTTTATTTCTTACGTGATTGTTCAGCTCTTGCTTCTTGGTTAATTCAGTTTTAACGGGAGGAGACGGATTGTCCATAATACATGTCGTCCCTTGTCCACTTTATTGGATACTTTTATACTTGATTAACTTCGAAAAGTTGTTCAAGAACTTGCAGGAACAAAGAACACGAGATAAGCCTGACTGACTACCTTTAGTCGAATGGTTCGAACCTGAACGAAGAAACATCTGAGGAGGAGGAGGGCAGAGGGTATGCTGGGCACCTCAGCTAGACTACCTTTGACTATCTCCTCGTGGAACGGTCTCACTAAATCTCCCCGCCTGTCCCCACTCTCCCCACCCGTCCCCACCCTGAATATTTTATTATTATTACACGATAAATCGTGTTCATGTCCATTTAACTATTGATGTATGTACAAGAATAATGTATTAGTGAATTAAAAATGAAAAACATAATTAAAATTAACGATAGTTCATGGTACATAAATATTATATGCTAATCGTGT
This sequence comes from Hypogastrura burkilli, assembly GCA_034696285.1. Classification (NCBI taxonomy): domain Eukaryota; kingdom Metazoa; phylum Arthropoda; class Collembola; order Poduromorpha; family Hypogastruridae; genus Hypogastrura; species Hypogastrura burkilli. The sequence continues at coordinate 10,490 of JAQFZY010002951.1, forward strand.
AAAATTAGTGTTTAAGCTCTCTTTTAATTAGAGTTTTAATTTCTAACTGTAAAATACTTTGTTTATAT
>JAQFZY010002952.1:0-10556 GCA_034696285.1 Hypogastrura burkilli
GTGGCTAACTTGCAGCTTGTACCGCCGAGGGGTTTCCAGGCCTTCGTCTTCCCTATCAAGTTTGATGAGGGGACCGGCTCTCCGGTCCGAATATTTGCAGTAGTTGATTAATTAGAGCGCCAGTGTGAACTCAGTATATTAAACAATCTGGATTATTCATTTGCTCCACAATTTACTGACTAGCTTATGGAGAAATTCCTTGTGGTCTTGGTAATTCTGATAATAAATACAAAGGAAAGTTATTCTATCCTAATAATCTTGGTCAAATGTCAAATATATTGTTGGAGTCCTGCCTTGTGCGCTTGAACTCATTTGGATTTGGATTTACAACTAATAGATACACGTAAAACAGAAAGCATGGGTCACCAACTCGGAAATGGAGTAATAATCAGAATATGCTAATTGTAGGCCCAACAGTTCTTTCAAAACTAACTGCTGCGGCAGTATCCAGGTTGCAGTTTTAGGAGTATTCGATTGGGGCTTCTAAGTAGGAGTATAGTACAGTCTAATGCTACACAGGCAGTATTACTATACTATTAAAAACATAATTTAGTAAATGGTGTATCCCTACCTACCGCTCACCTACTTACGTCCTTGTCGAATCAAAGTGATCCGTTGGGTGTCTTTCTAAATAACTTAAACTAATGCGCTCGTAATTGATCGACTCATAAATTAATTAGGATGTCAATTTAGAACAAGCCTGTCAGTTGTCAGTACTCCCTTTTAGTTCCTTCTTTTACGATGATGCGATGGGTCAAAAGTAGGTTGATGTTGCTGCATATTAGATTAGATGTTAGCCTTCGAATGAACCTGTCAGCAATGCTGGACCACTCTAGAGAGCTGACTATCGAGAATTCATTCTGCAGTTGTCTGTCCAAGCCATTACATCCGCTACCTGTTACTTAGCTCCATATCCTAAACTTGCTATTCGAACTCGAGGCCGAAAAGTTGCCTTGGAAGCATGACGCATCTTGTACTCCATATTCTTCTAATCTACTCCTGCATTCACTTCTCAACGGGCGTCCAATACATTGACCTTAGCTACCCCATCAACAATGACACGGTCTACATGCCGGGTCATCGGAAGTACGAGCGGCTCATTGATACCGAGGCATTTACGGACGATGGAGTTTGGTGAGACAATTTTATTGTTCACGATTTTCTGGCTTGACCCGATATCACTGCTTAAAAGTCAGGTCAATTGTTTAACAATGACCGGGCATTCTCGGGACCAGTGCTATGAGTAAGATGTCTTAATCTTTTCAGGTTTGCAACCTATTCAATGACGGTTTCCGAACATACAGGCAGTAAGTCAATTACTGTAATCCCGCGATACAATCATTGGTATAGGATGCTCATCTCAGCCAATCCCTATAATTAGCACACATCGACGCTCCGTACCACGTTTATGAGACGGGCTGGAAACTAGACCAAATCCCAACAAATAATTTAATCTCTGTCCCAGCCATCATGGTCGACGTCTCCCACAAGGTTACCAACGAGGCTAGGATTGACTACAACTATGCGGTCTCTAAGCTGGATTTTGTTGAGTGAGTAATCGTAATGCCGGTTATTTCATAAATTATATAGCAGTAAATACTAAACGTTCGTCCGTGCACTTTACGTTTACAGGTGGGAAATAGAGCACGGTCTTATCCCGCAACGGTGCGTTGTGCTCGTGAAAACGGGCTGGGGTGAAAGATGGCCACACGAGGACGACTATGTTGGGGAGGACAGGTTCGGAAACCTAAACTACCCAGGTAAATAACAATGTAGAAGTACAAAGGAATCTAAATTGTCTGATGGTAAAATGACATTACGAAGCAAGAAGGTCATACACGATAGCATTGACCGCTTGTAACTTTGTACTTGTGTACCTTAAGGATTTGGCACATCCGGAGCCAAGTTCCTCTCGGCAGAAAGGAACGTGATCGGGGTCGGGATTGACACCATATCAATTGACCCGGGCTACAGCAAAGTAAAGTTAATTGAATTAAGATTGGAGAAGCGGTAATTACAGTTATTGAGCCTTATTTCTTGTTCCCTTGTCCGGATTCCGATAGCTCCTTCCTGCTCATTCACACTTTGGCTCAAGGAATATCTACATGCTGGAGAATGTTGCTAATTTGCATCTAATGCCGCCTCGCGGATTCAAGCTGTGGGTAATGCCAATGAAGCTGGAACAGGCTACTGGGGCGCCTCTTCGGCTCGTCGCATTTGTTCCATGATCTGTCTAATAAGCAGAATACTGCTGTATTTATTGCAATTAGTTGCAAGATCTGTTTCGCAATCTTCTAAATTGTATTGTAGGTTCATATGTCATACTATGTACTTATGTAGGTATATAAAACTGATAATTTAATCCAGTAGTTATAGTCCGGGATTCAATTTATTATTCAATCTCAGTGCCTGTATTTGCTTATTTACTTTTCTTCCTCAGTTAAGCTCAGCTCAGATAAGTTATACCTACCCGGCTACCTGCTTAATCTTTACAAATTCCTAACCTCCAAAACATGATTACTCGGCCCAAAATACATAGACTTATAGAGATAGTCTGAATTTCGAATGTAAACATATTCCTAAGCTTTCCAATTCCTGAAACCTTTAAACCTAACGAATCAAGAGCGTAATTGTTCATTATCAAGGTTTAGGAACCTAGGGCCCAAGAAGATAAATAAATATACGTATAATCTAAGGTACGTCTAAACTGAAGCGTTCAATTCAAAGCGTTCTGGGCCTTGGAATATGTAATCAGAATAAGATTAGTTTGAGTTTGGCTGTGGACATGGTCGGACCTACGACATTGGGCTGGAACTAAACGTGCTCAAACAACAACAGTAGTTCTTAGATTTAGTTTAATATGTTTCTTACCTGAGGCTTCAATAGTAATTAGCAGTAGTAGTCGTGTATTAGAAGTCCATTGTGAAGTCCGCCAGTGAGCATCCGTACAATGAAGCGTCAGAACGATCACTATCCGAATGAACGAGCAGAGAACCTGGAGCCAGCCTCCCGGGAAGAGTTTGTGAAGGAGTCCCGCCGGAAGCGTATGCGGATCGGTCAGCGGCCCCCGCCCATGAACCCGCAGAACAATAACAACAACATTGTGTCACGAATGTGGCCGGTTCCCGACAACTCGGTTCTCGACCTCAGCCTCATCAACCGCTCCAACGAAATCCAGACTGCAATCAATAGTACAATGATGGAGGTAAGTCAGTAGTACTTGAAATTTCAAACACTTTAACATTCCAGGTTATTTTTTAACATTGTTCACGTACATAACTTGGACGCCATGTTCACGGTTCACCGCACATTGGAGTCCTTCAATCGTACCAGGAGGAAGGAACCTAAGCGTAATAAACCCGCATGATTTCAAATATAAAAATTAAGCCTTTTGTCTGGCGGCTGGCGGCGTAATCCGTATATTCAAAACAAATAAGCATTATTCAGAACTAAGATTCAACTGTTTTTGTAGTACACTGACACTGTTGTGGTAATTGTTCCTACAGACATATTTGAGTAAATACGAGCAAATATTGAAGAGCACAGTGGACACGCTGAAAAAGTCCAAGGAGAAAGAAAACGAGAACCAGGACATCAACCAGCATCGGTAAGTGAGCAGTTCTTCTAGTATTTGAATTGAGTTCTCACATTTCACCAAAAACTTGTATGCTTGTTGTTGTTGGAGAGGAAGTACACGATGTGTATTCGTTGCTGGTAGTTTGCACTGTTATGCAGAAAAATGTTATCTCTGGTAATATTGATATGGTTGGTTACATTTAATTTCAGATCTCATCGTTCTCGTCGACATTTTTACACCGCCGGCGGAAGAATCCCTCATCCCTCAATTTGTCCATATTATTATGATAAAGAAAACCGGGAACGTTATGGGAAGCGGAAGCGTACGCAGTCCAGCAGCAATGAGGATGTAAGTTGGCTTACAGGTGTTTCGTGCTGACGATACTTCCCTTATCTATCGAGGCTCAGTATGATAACTATTTTGATATCCGATCAAAAATGAAACGTTATTTGTTGCTGGAATCAATATTTGAATAATTTATGAGCAATTATCATCCAACGTTATAAATACGTTAGTGACTTCTTATCTAAATTCTGGTTATTACCTGCCTGCTTTATTTAACGTTTTTAAATATTAATGCAGTGGGTTTGATGTTGGTGAAAATATTTAAAACAAGTTCCAGTTGCAGCAAGGATCAATTATGTGACGGAATTTGCTACGGAATGTTACGATTTTATGGTTTTTTTTATATTTCAGATTTACCTGCAGAAATATGAGAAGTTGTTGAAAAAGATGAAGGAGACTCTTGAAGCGCAAAAGAATTTGGATCAAAAGTAAGATTGCATTATCTATCTGTATCTGTACGTTAGGAATATGACTTTTGATGGGTTGATAATAACATAGATTGGTTCTAGTAGTTATTGGATTTCATTAAATAACTGACGACGGTTCTTGTTTCTTTATAGAAAGGGAAAGAGCCAGGGCCACCGGGGCAGAGCTTACAAGCGCTATGGCAAGCGCAAGCTTGATGACTCCGACTCCCAAATTCTGCAGCCTTCCCCTCACACTCAAGCAGGAGCTCGACCAGTCAAGAAGTTGTTGCGTTTTCCGGGAATTCAGTTTCCAGAAATGATGGAGTGGGATTAATTCATTTAACCGTACGTAGTTTTACTTCATACAGACCATTCTTGGTGACAAAGGACAAGTAATAAATTGTGATTAAATTAACGGAATTTACGAATCTGGCAATAGACTACCTACTAATAATTTCGTAAAACTAGTACTAGCAGGAATTATCAGAGCAAAAATAGTTAGTACTTGCAATCATAACGAGTCCACTGGCTGGGAACAAGCCTAACGCTAATTGAACCATCCGTTAATTTTTTCGGTTGCCGCGTCCGTCGCCACGTCCTGGGCCACATCCCTTGCAAGCCCTCCGAATTCTTTACCAGCCGCTTTGAGGGCTCTGTCCGTCTTATCACCTCTCCCGTACTGAAAGTTGTCCCGTCCGGCTCCGCCGCCGCCTGGAAGAACACGAATCCCGCCCGGGGCTCCTCCAAACCCATATCCCGACGAGTTGCCTCGGTCATATTGTCTGTCATAGGCCGAGTTGTCATAGCCGCCAGTGCTGTTAGCTGAGTAGCCCTTGGCCATTGAGGCTGTTCTTGACAGATGGTGATCTTGTGTGTAGACTGACGCCGGTACTGAGGTTTGTCTAATTAACAGGAATTCATAATGTGTAGTTGGCACCTTCTTCTAGACTCATATTGTCAAGTACCTACCAACCTTTGCATTTCATGTCGACCACCATGTTGAACTGGGGCTGGGGGACCGCCATACTCTTGGTACCCACGCTTGTTTAGCTCTTCCCGGTAAAGAGTGTCCTCTTCGAGCTTCCGAAGCTGTTTCCTCAACCTACATATGTAACCCAATGCTAATTTATTATTAGAAATATTAGTGATATACATGATTGTACCATAATGTGAAGAATAAGCTTCTTAAATACCTGTCGAATCCAACCTGCAAGGAAATGTTCCATATGATTAAGGCAGCAACGAGGGCTCCAAAAGTTCCAGAGACTATATAAATAGCATTCTCCATCTCAGTCTGGAAACGAAACAGAAAATATTGCACAATCAATTATTTTAGTGGGAACCCTGAACCTGAAACATACCGGTGACATAGCCATCTTGGCGGACTATGAATTAAGAATCCGTAGGTACTGATTATTCACTAATTTAAAACAAATGCTCTAATAAGTGTGCACTAGCACTAGGAACCAATTTAAATTACGACTAAATATTGCAAGGGTATGGGCTGGTGAGAATGACTGATGACAGAAAATGTCACTCGTCGTTGTTGGACAGACGTTGTACAATTTATGGACCACAGGACATGCATTCTACCCACTATCTTATCTCTCAGCTAGAAAATGGCTGATAAGAGGAACTATTCAGGTCCAGGCCAATCTAAACCTTTGTTCTAGTTCACTAATGAATTCTTGATGAGCCAATTCAATCAATACTTATCAAAACCTCATAAATCTGGTAAGTACCTACTCTAGGAATCATGGGAGCAACCTTTAGCACAACGCTGGAGTTTGGGGTTCGGAATCTATTATGGTGGCGATGGGGAACGATTATGATTTGTATGAATATGAATGGATATCTATTATTAAAATTACGTCAATACATTAGAATACGTAAACTATCTATCGGCAAATAATCGCGCATGAAACAGTTTGTATCATAATTCAGCATGCGTATTTAATGAATCTTGTACATGTTTGAATCACAAGTGGACTATACGCGGCATCGTAATGGCATTATTACTTCCCTTTCAGGAATTTATAAAGTAATCTGATTTGATTCAAGTGTTAAACTGTAGTTCGGCCGACGAACTGTGGTAAAGTTAATCGCTTCGTAATACTAATAAGTTATGATTGTAATCTAGAGTGAAAAACAATTCGCCATCATCAAATCAGAGTATTCAAATCAATTTAATCGACTTACATTTAAGACTTGCCGATTATTAAGTCAGAAACTCTCACCAATTAAATTAAATTCCATAACCAGAATCAGTGGTTTAAACACCAAGGTAATTGTGCGTTCTCAACAAATAAATATAACCCCGAGTGATTGGTGATAGCCAAAAAAACTAAAGTTGAGTAAATGGAGGTATAATTAAACACCTAATTTCCGTACACTAACGCTAACATCATGTCACAAGTTGACTTTTTTTAAATTCTCACTTGCTCAGCCATCAGCCATTTAAACTGTTCAAATACTGGAACACGACACACGTAAGTTAAACAATAATTACAAAGATGCTATTGTTACAGAGCTGGGATAAAGTTCCTAGCATTTAGGCTTTAGTCTTCGTTTTATGTTTTGGTGTAGAATCCTCAGCGGGCTCTCTCCGAGAGAACCTGAACTCTGCTCCAATAAAGAGCCGAATTTCGAATCTAAAATGTGTTCTTGACTTTGAAAGCCAAATCAAAAGCAAATATTCGCTCGGCACCCAAGAACATTCTTGGACTGGTGATTTAGTTTTAATTACAGCTTTAAGGTTTACAGTTAGGACTCAATGCAATTGGAAGGGTGAGGATTTCGGAGATAAGCCCTTCTATTGTTTCCCACAGCCCGCCCTCACGTTCAACGTTTAGTTGTGGATTTTTATTGTGTTCAAGTTTTTGGTTTTCGTTTTAAATTGTAATTAATAATTACGTGTCACGTGTCAGCTCAACAGGAACTTATCTTTATCCACTACTTAACTGCTACGTGGGGATTGTACTCAGACTCAGGTCGTTCAGGTCCGTTGGTTTGACACTTTCCTTCAAATGATGTGTCTGGCAGTCTGGCGTCTGGCACTGGCATCATCTTGATCTTTGCTGTCAAGGGAGAATTTCGAGGTAACAAGCAAATAATAATTATTTAAACAATTTATTAATTATTCGGCCAGCTTTTTTATATGAAACCGTGCAAGACACTGTCTTGTCCTACGCATTGACCGAACACATATGACATACAGGTGTGGAATGTAACCACCTTTGACCTTGACACCTTGACCTTGGTCGTGCCTTAGTAATGATGCTGCAATGGAGCCTCCTGAAATGATAAACGATGATCAGGACTTTCTGTTTCTAGTTTCCCGGCGTAATGCAGGTTGCAGGTTTGAATGTAAAGAATTCAAGTGCATTGCGCATTAATCCCGCCGCTTAGGCTGATTCTGATAATTCTATTTGAATTCACCAATGCTAAACCTCCACTTGCTACTTTGATCGCTAAAATTACATACAAGCCTAGGTACATTACGGGCGAAGGCGAGAACCAGCGGACAATTTAGCGTCAATTTCGATGTCAAGTTAAATTAGCTACACGTCTACTACTATGTATATTACCGCCGTAGCAGTTTACTAGAGCACACGCGTAGTAATAGGATTCAATTAAGAAACATATTTTGTAGGAAGCTAATGCAGTTGCTTTTTCCACGGCCAGGTAATACTGTGTTCTGTGTACTTAATCTTAATACCAAATACCACCCTAATTACAGTGTAGGTATCGCTCAATTTGTATTGTAGCTCCATCGGTAACCGTACATGGTGCTTGGTGTTACTACAATCACGAGATGAGTCTGAATTAGGAATTCGTATCTATGTTTAATGGAAACTTGAGCGTTGGAGTTTACTTAAACATTACCATTATCGTTTCTCATCTTACCTGCTTCATCCATGACTTCGTCCGTCAGTATCAGTAGCGATATCTTTGGCGTCATCAAGTTTCAATTTCTGAAGAGTGAAACTTTTATGCAGCATTTTCCCTATCTTGCCTAGGTTTCCCTTATTTCCCTGAGTGGGAAAAGACATAACTAAAGTTTAAACGTCACTTCAGCTGAAATAGTCATGAAAGGGCGGAGTGGTGCTAGAGAATATAGAATTAGGCTCTTGAAACTCTGCCGATGCCGAGCTCACCTGGAAGAAATCTCACTTTATCCAAAGGGAAGGTTTAAGGTTAGTAGGTCCCATGTCCTGGAGGCTAGGTATATATGCGATTGTAAGAGCAACAGACAGTTCCTGGAACTGACTGGAGTAGTATCAAATCAAGTATCCCTTCTGTAGATCTGTAGACTAGGCACGACGAAATTACTGAAATAAGTACAGGTAGACAAAGTAATGGAGTCCCAGTTTTATTACGGTGGTGGGGGATCTCAAACTTTAAGGTTTAACGGAAAGCGAAGTATTTCAGACCATATAAGGACCAAGGAATAATTATAACTAACACGACGACATTTACAGGCTACACGCAATACCTATGTCATGTGCGTCTTCTTCGTCGCATTTCAGGATAAATTCCGTACATGGTTGTAATCCGCTTTATGAAGTTGTTGGACGAGCTTTGTTGAATCCAAGTTGTAACTAGGGATTTATTCTGTTCACTTCTCTACACGTGTAAATCATATCTCATATCATGACAATAACATCTAAAAAGGTAAGGTATAAGCATTTCAGTAATATTATTATTTTTAAGTTTTGCCTACAACGCACGAGTTCATCAAGTTGTCTGCCCCTTTCTGAGTCTTGAGCCTAAACCTGAAGTTTTGTATTATTAACTGTTATTCCAATTTCGAGTGCTCCTTGTATTTTCTTTCGACGAATTGCTCCTCCATTTCCCGTACTTAATTAAGTCTACTTTTGAAGAATTGCCTGATGATCCCGGTTGGGCTCGGGCCCAGTCAAGCCCACTTCATTGAATTAGGTATAGCTGGGCAGGCTCCTGGATTAGGCATTAGGCCCTTCCTAAACGGGAAGTGTATTTGAAATTGGGCCTGATTTATGAGATGGAAATAAGACGGGGTGTGAGGCTGGGAAGGATTGACTCAGAGAGACATGAGTAGGTAGGAGATTTCCTTTTCCCGGAAGAAAATTGATTGTAGACGACAGGCTGGATCCTTCTTATTTTACTATTTCCTTCGCTTTCCAACCCAGTAAGGACTTATGTATTTTTTATGGAGAAAATGACAGGAGTGTACTTGAGAGTGCCATTTTCCTGAATATAAAACATATAATAAATATTCTATATAGGTTCCGTTTACCCTCACCTAGCTAGGCCCAGGACCCCTCTACGCTCCTATCAGGCTCTCATTCCGAATTCAGGCCGTAATGGGATTCCTACTGCCGGGCAGGCAGGATGCTGCGGCCGGGAAGAGATTCCGAATTATAATTGCCTATCTTATCATCATTTTTATGTTTGGAGGAAGACCGGGGGTTTAGGCCATGACAAAATGTTCTCTGGGTAGTTCAGGAATATAAATTAGGGGATTTAGCATTAGACAAATTTGGGTTGGGTGAGGTAGTAGTCAGGAAGGAGCCATAATCGGTGTAATATACCATTTTTAGCTTATGCATATATACTCCCTTTGGCCTGTCTTCCAAACTTTATACGGAATATTATGGAGTGAGGAGATTTTTTCCCAGCCTCCATCTCCATGCATTACCTTTTGAGGCTTGATTCTGAGTTACGCTCCCCATTACTTTCGGACCGATATCAATCTTAGTGATGAACTTTCCCTTTCTCCGCCGAGAAAGTAAATGACCCATTCAGGGTGACTAAGTACGGCTCCAACCATTTTAATTTAGGCGGAAATGATAAAAGTAAAATAAGTTAACTAGCTAGGCTTATTCAGAGCCTGGCTCTTTGAGTAGAATTTATGCCTATTTTTTGTGACATTTATTGCCTTATTTCTAGCAAGGTATTCAATCACTCTTTGAACTTTATTACGTAGGGCTAGGGCTAGGGCCTTCTTCAAGAAGTAGGAAAGCTTTAAGTACTGAATCATTGATCACGGAATGCGTTAAACTTGCCTGCAATACTACACACAGATACTGTAACAGTAATAGCTATTGTACCTAACCTACCCCTACCACTCTAAAGTGTTAGATACGCACGTGCAAAATAGTTTGCTGGACCTATAGATAAAATTGGAAAGTTCAAGATCTGCAATATTTAAAAACTCAATTCTTCTCAAGGTACCTACTTACTAG
>JAQFZY010002953.1:0-10551 GCA_034696285.1 Hypogastrura burkilli
ACTTATGAGCTCGCTGATATCCAGATTTACAGTTTAAAATGCCACCGAAATAAAAGGGCTTCTTGTATCCTGAATACAAAATGGATAGAAATAGAAACCTTGGGACTGATTAAGTACTTCGAACTCGACGGTGCCAATCTTACATGAGTCAAACTTATTTTAATAAACACGGTTCTTAAAGACGCAAATACAAGGCGGTAGTAATCTACAGTTTGGGCAACATTTCTGATGGGGATATTTTTTTATATAGCCTTGTAATAGCTGTACAGCTTCCAACAAAAAGGCTATCTTAAAGAATACACTGAATCAGCCATACATGTAAGGAGCACTATGTAGTTCTACGCAAAGAAGCCGGCAAGACAGTACACCATCCGTGACTCTACACAAATCGAATCCATACTGTGCGGATTTGTCGTGCGATGGTCAGTATATACCTTTTAGCAAATAGGACAGTCAATATTTCCGAAACTGTTTGAACGTTTGGAGATATACACGAGACAAATTGTTTCCAATCGTGTTACGCTTACAATCAATGTACCTACCTAACGTCTACAAATCGGTAAAAAAAAGCAAGAATTAAGTAGTAATTAAATTAAGTGTTAGACATAAAAGCAGATATCGCAAATAAAAGTTTACCTATTTTAGTTCAACGCGGGATTGAATTGTTGAATTTCGAGATTCAAATCTCGAGATCTCGTAAGGCTAAATCTCGATATCTCGAAATCTCGAGATCCAAGAATCCTAAAATCTCGAATGGCCTACCCCCAATAATTCGGGGTATTTCGACTCACGTTTTAAAGCCATTAGTAAGAAAATAATTCGTGGCTATGTTACCAGCCATTGATAAATAAAATGAACATGGCTTAAAAGTAAGGTAGAATTAGAATGGATTAGCATTTGTTTAATAATGCCCACACAGTATCCATTTCAGCCCAAACAAAGGATGGAATTGTAGAAAGCTGGCTGCTAATTTAAAGAATGTGACTTAGGTCGGATGTCGTATATGTAGTACGAATGAGAAATAAACCGACTAAACAATTTTTGTATTACATCCTTAAAAATGGCCTCATGTGCCTGTTTTATTTTGGACTTTTTCAATTTCAATTTTTTGGACAGAACTAAATAATATTAAGTCAATTAGAATCATGACTCTTGTTTTGTTCCTAATTTTAATTTTTTTTTAAAGCGCTAGTGTAAATCATCCCACGCAGGTAAATTGAACATTTACGAGTACCTAGATGGTCCGCGATAACAGGAAGGCAGCTTATATCTATACACATAGTACCAAATTGGAAGGGTCTTTATTTCCCTTAAAGCTTGATAATACGAGTAGCCCTTTCATGTCCGTTCTTAAGTTAATAAGAATATTTCCATATTTCCATTTCCGCCCGTATTTTACATCGACACTTGTGGGATGCCAGCGTAGCTCTGCAATGATGGCCCTGCTATTCTAAATCCATAGGCAACTAATTTAAGGGAAAGCGATCATTAAGTGACATTGTTTACAGTAGTCTAAGATTAATCTAGCCTAATATGGACAAAATATTTCCGCCTAAAATTTATATTTTTGGTGTGGAATTATTTTCAAATCAATCTGTTTACCCGTATACGTACACATTCATCAGTAAAGGTTTCTCAGCAAAAACGAGTACCTATATCAAAAGAAGAGGATTTCAGATTCTGTAAATTATACCTAGGCACGGATATGCACCGATGGAAAATCCTTAGCCATTACTGTCACAGACTCATAATCACTGAGGTCCGTTCCTGCGGTCAATAATTGTTCAGCGTCCAATCCGAGACCACCGTAGCCCCAGGCCTTCAATGTCGTTGTACTGGAACCTAGGACACTCGTGACTTGAACCTCCCGGTGAACCTAAATGGCAGAACAAGTACTACTCCATATTCACTTAGTACAGGTAGGCTGGGATCCTTGATATCAAAAGGCAGAATTGGAGGTAAGGTTAACTACTAATGGGAAGGAGCCTGTGGCTTAAAGGCGTGGGCAGGTACTTTTACTTCTCAGGTTAAAAAATACGACTAAATTAGGCTTCCTACTCCCCGAGAGATCTTCCTATAAATACATTTGACACTCATTGTCCATTGTCCCTGATTCCGACAAAAAGAAGGCAGACAAGCTCCTACTGAGTGTCTGATATATTTTAATATATACATAGCTCTTTCAACAATACAGAGAATCAGAGAGATACAGCCCTAACAATTGTATTATGCTCCATATTATTAGACCTACTAGAGTAGTAGTCAGGGCTTTGACGAAATACTCACGTTTGGCAAAGAACTGGCTTCTAGACTCCTGGAATAGAGGAAAATCTCAAAACGAGCAGAACCTAACCTAGTCCAGCTAATTTTTTGCCTCTGTGAGCATGGACAAATAAAGCATAGTTTTCTCCTAGCTAATAGGTGGCCGAATGGCGAATAATAAGGATTTTTGAGATCGGGATTTGTCTCTGTTCCCAATCTAAGTAGGTACTGAATACACAGTTCAAAATGAAATACAAATTCAATTGTATCAGAAGGGAATGCCGGAGTAACGAAAGTTAATTACTGGGATAAGGATAAGAACCAGGATAAGTGAGCAAGGCTCAAGCTGAATGAATAGACAATTGTGGTGAGCCTTGAACCTGATAAACCTTGGCGACTTTGATAATTATCCTATGATTGTCTATTAAATTAGATGCCGCATTATCTCATTGGTGATGTCAGTAATTTAAGGTAATTATAATAATTGTCACGAGGAGCTTGTACCAGAATATGGGATGGGTAATGCTCATTCCTATGCTACAGTAGGTATATTTTGAATTTGGAATGCGCATTTAAAACGTATTTTTATGAGGAACAGGATTTTCTTATTTGGGAGGGATCCATTTCCCTCCGATCAAATTTTATTAAAAACAAAGAAGCGGGGAAGTAATCAGGATTCACGAAAGGAGCTTTGATTGATACGTAGTTACCCCTGTGGACTAAAACTACAACAAGGTCTCCAATCTGTAAATGTGACTTTGAGATTTAGGGCTCCATAACTAACCAGTGAGGAGAGAGCCCTCTTATAGACGACTAACCCATAAAGTGTGATTTAAGTAATTATCTGGCCAAGGGAATTTAGGCCTGCGTGAGTGGCACTCTGGGTCTGGGTCAGCCTTGACTGCACAATAGCCGCCCACGCCACACGCTATAGGGCACACCGTTTAGCTACGTAGGAGGTTCCCTCGGCAAATAAAAGTAATTATTAATAGGGCCACGTGGTCCGGCTGAAGACTATTTTAATGTCAACGTCGAGAGCGACCAGTGGACATCATTTATTGTCCTGTTCCTGTCCCAAATGCTCAGCCTCCATTGCCGCCTTGGGCAATGCAATAGGCTCCCATACGTGCCCGAAGGACACAAAGAAACAATTGGACCAAAGCGTTTCTGCATTGTCACGAAATTACCTAGCCGCAATTCCCACTTCCTAAAACAAGCCTCGGTATAAATATAGAGAAAGAGGAATATTTAAACTATCTCGAATTAATTCGAAGTCTCTCACCAATTAGAGCAGATTTCCTCACCAAGGTTTTCAAAATATTTCAAATAAGAGAATTTGAATTTGGTTAATTGTTGTGAAATAAATAATCTTTTGCTCATAATAAGTTTCAAATGATTATTGGTGAGTAATTTGCTGTAATTGGTAAGGACATCTGCTATAAGTGAAGTATTTAAATAAATAATAGGAAAACTGTAGACAATTTCATTCGTTCTCATCAAATAACAAATATGCTCAAACGGCGTGAAGCTTCAGACGTCGCAATAGCTTTATGCAAAGAATATAAATGGCATGAAAATCATATTTTGTGCTTGTAATTTTAAATACGTTGTAATTGTTAAAAGAATGACTTTCATTTAAAGCTGTCAGAAAAACACAGTTATTAGCCCAAACCAAACCAACGTATACGCATATCGTAAACAAGTATCGTCGCGTTCCAGTAGCACGTAGCATACAATGTATATCATACAATCATACTTGCTAGGTACACACAGCACACAGTTACTTGGCGTATGATAGACTAGGCAAGCCTCATAAGAAATCACTCAGGCGAAAAGGCATGTTGGTTGGAGTTTCTCACTTACCTCAAATATTTACCTGCGAGAAGTAATACTTTGGCATAAAAAATATGTCATTAAGCCGAGGACTGCGATTGGCCTGCCGTCACTGAAAGAGCCAGTCAGAGACCATAATTTCTGGGAGTGGGCGGAGCATAGGGGGGACCGAGGAGATCGAGAAGAGGAGGAGGCTTCAATTACGGACGGGTGTTGGAAAATAGGAAATTCCAATTTAAATTCAACTAAAGGTAGGTCCGGACTCCGGACAAAGATAATTAAGGCGGGGAGTACAACCGGTAGACAGTAGAGGGCTAAGAACTATTAGTACTGTGGGCTGAATGAATTTAATAGTCATTAGCCACTACTGGCATTCTCATTTTATTTTTAATTGGCTGCCCGGACTTAAATAGCACATACGGACATTCTGTAGCTTATCTGTTGTTTTGTGTATCAAGGTATCGAGCTGACTTGACTGGGTGCTAGTCTGTAATATAGCAGGTATAAGGTATACCAGGCCAGAGACAAGTAGGATCTACTCAACGAGCTGACCAGCGTTCCAATGCGGACGGCTGGCTGTCCAAATTCGGACTAAGTGCTACTGGTTACACTTTACGCCCGTAGCCGGTGTTTTGGTCTATATACAAGTTAGATAGCTGGATGTCTAGTCGTTTTTCCACATCCATACATCATCTTTATTATGCTTAACTAATTAATTGGCACAATATAGCGCTGTCGCGCTTCCAAAATTCAAATTTTCAGTTATTTGCGCTGATTTGGGTGGCGGTCGCCATGGGGTACAGCGTTAATTCCGAACAATTATTATTTTAAACGGTACCGGTACGAGTAATTAATTGGCAAAATATAGCGGTGTTGGGCTTCTAAAATTACGCTTTTAGTGATTTGCGCTGATTTGGATGATGGCCGCCATGGGGGTAATCGCTGATAAATAATATTATACTCTAAATTGCTGCTGTAATTAAGTGATACTATTTCACGCATTTTGCATTCGAAATTTGAATTACAGTATATAACTGTTGGTTAACTGAGTTCCACTAATTATATAATTGTGGTGCCAAAAATATGCCCAGTCTGGACCACTGTTGAGTATAGTCGTCATTTTCTTTATATCTATAGCATACAGCTTATGAAAATCTTCAAAAAATCATATCTCCGAGTCCGGACCTCTGAACGCTTAGCGGTTTTCTTGGCTGTGTAAATGGAAACTGAGATTATATTTTGGTGCTACTGGTTAAGCGTACAGAGGTCCGGACTCTCAGAAAAAAAATGCTAAAATTTCAAAAATTATCATTAGCGAGACCAAAGTTTTGAAAATTTTCACCCAAAAAAAATGTAACAATTTGTTTCAAGGCGGAAGAAAATTTTTGAGATATATGGAATTTTGATATGATGTGTGGTTCATCTGGAATAAATTGATGCTAGTTTAGGCGTTTCGGCGGTTACCGGCGGTTTCCGGCGAAGCCGGAAAGTGTCAATCAGCCGGAAAGCCGGAAAGTGTCAAAGTGTCTATAAAATCAGCGCCGTATTTTTTTGTACTATGAGTGCGATTTTTGGTGAAAATTTCAAGCAAATCGGTGATATGGTTCGGTCTGACTAACAACATTTGATAAAAACAAGCCCTTATCCAGAGTTAAACACTTAATTTAATAATCACCAGTTGAGTAATTTAAAAATATTTTAATTAATTTGATAATAATCGGTTGTCTGCGAAGGGCCCAAGGCAATCGAATATTTTATGTAATCCGAAAGAGTTTAGCCTTTCTATACTTACTGATATAGGCGGAGGAATGTTTTAAATCAAAACCATAACAAATTGGAGTATACAATGAACTAATAAGTTGACGTGCTTGTTTCAGCTGATGTGACCAAATATTCTATCTTTGTGCTTCCTTATAGAATTTCTAACAGTACAAGCTAATTTGTTGGCTACGAGTACGAAATGTAGACAGGTGTTTCTCTGTTCCAAGGGAAACTTAATAAAATGCATTTTTTTGGACTGGAAGAGTTCTGCGTCTTTGGAACGTTAAAAAAATGTATGAGAAATTAATTATTTGAATGCAATTAAGCTGTATTTCATAGAAAAGTACCTGTGGGATAGGTTATTGGAAAGAATAATTAATTTGCCCTTACTACTGCAAACAGTAAGCATAAGCCAATTGGTTACACTAAAAAATAGACGTAAGTCAGTTGAATACATATACATAATATGTACATACACATGCGTAGCGCGAAAACTGTATTTTGCAATTATATAAATTTAGACATACACAAACCTCAATCAAATCAGAAATGCAGTATACTTACATGTATAGACATAGACACTAATGGCCGTGGGCCCTTCGCAGACAAGCGATTATTATAAAACTAATTAAAATATATTTAAAGTACTCAATTGGTGATTATTAAATTAAGTGTTTAACTCTGGATAAATCTTGTTTCCTCCTTCGTAGGGCACATCCGCTCTGGGTGAGCTTGAACTTTATTTCCAACCTTTTGAGGTCCGCCCTATTTCCGGGTAAACCGATCTCGCAGGTGTTGAAGTTCTGACTTTGACAATTACAAGATTTGCGGGAAAATGTTATTTAGGTAGATTAGATTCTTACTGAAAGGTCTTGCTAGGTCTTATCTGACATGAGGCCCATCCAGCTCAGTAGGATACACTACGCAATGTTTCATACTTATTACTAATAAATTTCTGCACATCTGCAGCATACTAACACATTTTGCTCAGGGAATAAGGTTGCTACAGGAGATAAGGATGCTAACGACGTGAATAATTGCAATGAGATTTCCGTATGTGAATGGGCGTTTGGAATTAGGCTCTATATCGGCGATTAAGGGTCGCATAGCTGAGGAACCTTTCGGTCTACAGAGTTCAAATTAAGTTTATTTGAAAGGTATTTATATGGCGTACAACAATTTCAGTATCCGGGAATCTTTACTACACAGGAAGTGGACTAAATCGAAAATTCGAGGTTGTTTTTCGAGGATTTGGTGTACTAGTAAGTGAAAAATGCACAGTTTGAAGCTAAATTCTTCATTATCACCGGATTTACCAGCTTTTATGCGTCTTTTATTTTTTACTGTGCAATGAGTATTTTATTCGCAATTTGATGTGGAACATTTTAGGGGGGGACAGGAAATGCATATCCTACGGGAGGGAACTTTTTCGTATTTACGGATTCTCCATTTTGTGTTGTCAAGGAGAAAAAAAGTTACCTGTCCGCTCGGGAATAAGCAACGTAGGAACTTTTGGTTTAAATACCTACCTTAAATATGTTGCATTTGGACTTAATGTAAATTAATCGTACTAGGGAGTTAGAGTTATTCATTATTCATATTCGTAGGCCAGGAAACAGGCCAGATTCGGTTACTCAGTGCCGAAATTAGGCGTCAGCACATTTGGTCACTTTCCAGAGTACACAGACGCTCCCTACGTAGTAATTTGGTTGCTGAGTAACTGAATCTGGCCTGTATCCTGGGACTGTTATGACGTTAGGAGAGTTAATTTATTTTGGGCTTTATTTTTACTCCGCTTTTTGGCAGTAGCAATTTGCTCTTGTACTAATCTTAAGCGTTATACATGCCTACCTAACATTAACATGCCAAGGTGAAGGTACCCACTCATTAATATGTGTTTAGTTTATTTACGTATTTAGAGTCCATCTTCCTATTTGGGGTCACCGGGATTTCCATTGTTCGGTTTTGGCCGAACATTTGCAGCTGGGAAGACCCTACAATTTTTGATGAAGAAGTAGCATTGAGATTACAAGGGGAATGCCCTGGCTAGAAGAGCTCTGGGTTGGGGTACATTTTATGCCTTTACAACTGTCGGCCTCCTAACTTTCGGTATTTGGAAGTGCCTCAAAGTTGACACTGTAAGTTGGATTTGGATTGTATGAAAGTGAATGGGAGTTAGGGTTAAGGTACTGTGTACTGTATTGTTATTGTAGTTGCTAGTTGTAGGCTTTTGGAAGTGCATCAAATATTATATACCCTGTTGGTATATTTTTATTTGTATTTGTATTTTTTTTTACAAACGATTCGGTTGGAATTCGTATAAATGACTAGAAATAGTTGATGAAGCCTATCCAGGACCGTCTACTTGCACGAATCGTTTCAAGAGACATTACAGCCTCCCGCAATCTGTGAGCCAGAAAACTGCTACTTAGTCTATGCTGTCTTGTATGCTTACAGCTTCAAGAGTTTCGAACCAAGATGGGGAATGTTCTTCCAAGAATTTCTAACCCAAACCTACAAGGGAAAACAGAGTTTACGAGCCTAACAGACCTTCTCCAGTACATCATTGATGAAGATACTAAGATAAGTATAAGACGGACGGACCCCCATGCTTCTGTGCGTAGAGTAGTCTGTATTGTGCTGAGCTTTTCTCTTTGCCGACGCCTTCCCTCGTTTCTTCCTTGGTCCTACCAGCAGCAGCCGCCTTTTTTGGGCCGTTTTGGCTCCTCTCCTGTCCCAAAACTCCGCGTCCTGCCTCCTGCCCGTCCGCCAGCCTCCTTGCCTATATATATCGCCACCAACAACCACCAGAAGAACTCGGAGTGAAGGGAGAGGAAAAGCCAGAAGACTCATCCGTCAGTCCGCCATGTTCCAGGCCAGACATCCGCTCCGAGTTATAATCGTCACTCTCTCAGGCTCAGCTTGTCCCGGGTCCCGCTCAGTCCTAAAGCAGAGTCAACAGGGTCCAAGGTCACGGAACTCGGACCTATTACTAGAGCCAAAGGAACAATTGTTTAGGAACTATACTCTGAATAGCTCGGCACAGGCAAGCCAGTCCAGCATCACAGTTTAGTCAAATAGCCTCTGATTGCGGACTCATGAGTTTTTGGATTTCGTACGCATACAGCCAGGGCCGAAGCGACCCTAAAATTCTGTGATGTTCATTTTCAGGGCCGGATCAACAACTTCAGAGAATTAAATACTTCAAAATATTTAAAGCACAGACGTTAAATTGCATTAAGCATTCTTCGAATGAACAAATTTTTTTTTTTTTTTTTTTTGAAATGCACGCACGCAGTATATCATTAACGCTTTAAAATTACTGCATGAGAACTAATATTTTAAATAACCTGTCAGATGGATTTACCTTACCAAACTGGTCACTAACGTAGAAAAATAAGGGTATCATTTGTGACTACTAATGATAAATACCAAATCACCGAAAAATTAACTATTACTTTAACCGAATTTTTCTCGAGTTCTGTATTAAGGAAAAGTTTGGTGAGATTTGACCGCTTTCCGTTCGGTTAGGCCGAGTGCAATCACTACAGCCGATAGTTTAAACATAACCTAACCTTAATTAGGCAAATTAGGCATGGCCAAAATCTTCGGTGAAATTCAGTAAGAAATGTTGGTTAATTTCGGTCAAAGTAAGTTGGTGTCGACCTAGATATTTTTTCGGGGAAAAAGAGGAATATTTAAGGTGGGACTAATAATAATACGAAAAATAACGTGTAAGATATTCTGTAAGAAAACTGAAAATGAGAACTAATATAACTCAGTGGTAGTATTGAAGAAAATATTATTTACAGGCTAGGTGTAATTCAGTCTGTGACGTGACTATTCCGTCCTTATTCTCCGAATTCTTCCGAATTCTTACTTCGAATTGCTGATACGTAACTAGCTTTATAAAAAATAATACAGACATATCTCAGCTAGAAACAAAAAAAGTCATCCCTACACTATCCATTTATAGATTGATTACGTACACATTGCGGCAATACCTATCCCTCTTTCTCTCGCTTATAGTTCTGTATATCCCACTAACGGCATACTGAATAAAAGCATAATAACTCGTTCGATACGCCGAATTCACATTGGAAATATTGTCCAAGGTTAATTGTTGTAACAACAATTAAATGAGAATTTTTTGTCTCAAAAGAGAAGAGAGATTTAACTGTCTGCCAGAGTACAAGCATTGACGATATTACTGACATTTCGTCAGAATGTTAACAAACAATTGTTCTGGGAAACGGCGTATCGTATATTGTGTAATTAAACTTCAACAATTCGATAGCAATTTCTGATTTACAAACAACATGGTTGAAACAGGATATATGTATATCCTCTTATATAAGTTAGTCTTTCTATGTATGTCAGGTGTGTTCCTCTTATTCGTCCTGTAGGTGGCCGGTAACGGGAAAGGGGGCGGAGCTATGAATAGGCCATGCAGGAACAAAGTCGCCAGTGTTTACTAAACAATATTTAGAACGCGTCCCTTCGCTGCCGTCTCCCATAGTAACATACGTGCGTATAGGAATTTTGTTTTCTCTGACAATGTCCGATGATTCACTGTGATGCGTCCTCGGATACTGATAACGATCCTCAATATCGTTTAAACTGGTCGTTACTTATGGTTATAACTACATTTAAACTAATTATTGGCTGACACGCAGTTGTGCTTCCGACGAAAAG
>JAQFZY010002954.1:0-10551 GCA_034696285.1 Hypogastrura burkilli
AAGAAAAGCTTTTTTTCTATAAAATAAACACGTTTTAAATGATAAAAGCTGTTTTTTGTTTTTTCTTTAAAAAAAAAACGTTTTTCTTTTAAAAAAAAAACGTTTTTTTTTATTTATAAAAAACATGTTTTAAACAATAAAAAGCGGTTTTTTGCTTGTGATTAAAAAAACGTTTTTTTTATAAAAAAACATGTTTTAAACAATAAAAAACTGTTTTTTTTGTTGTTTTTTTTAAAAAAACATGTTTTTTTCCAACCCTGGTCTTTGTTAAGCTCTTTGTAACCAGAACTAGCGCACATAGCATTAGTTTGGATTTCATTCCGGTGGGTAATTTCTCTCAATGCCCCAGCAGCTGTTGGAGCCGCCCACGACCGACGTAGTTTGCATGTACTACCCCAAATCTAATTGTGCATTTGTGTGTTTGAACATAGTTAAATTGTTAAATTTAAATAAAAAACATTATTTGCTGAAAAAATTGTGCATATACATTACACTAACAACTAAATAGTTTATAATTTCAGGTAATTATTAATTTGAATTTTTCTCAAACGTTCTCTTGGACACTCGCAGTCATATGCAGTATGATACGGTTTGAATGAGCCTAATGCACATCTATCATATCATATTTCGTCATTTTTAGAGCAAACTCAGGCATACTCAGCGACTTTTTACTAATAGTATTTTATTTTATTTCCGAATTTTTACGGGTTACAACACATCTGATATCATAAGTCATGTTTCAAACCGAAACCATCATAGCACTTAAAAACATTTTATTATTAGTAACTACAAACTACAGAGTAGCACCGGCACCAGAAATTCTGGTGAATGTAAATAGTAATGGTTCGAGATTTTAACAGTAACTAACGTATAGTTTAAGAGGTACCCATAAATGACAATGCGTCGGAAATTGGAATGCGCTATTTAATTAGAAAATCTAAACATCATCTGGGCCAGAATCTCTTATTTCGCAAGCCATTTTCAAAGTATTTTAGATTGAAGTAAAAAAATTTTAACCCTGCGAATGAGATGAGAGAACATATTCCGAAAAGTAATAGAAGAAGTAAGTATCACAAAAACTTAAAAATTGACTGAGTAACGAATTTTTGAAAATGGAATTCAAAATCTTCAAAAGTATTTTTAAATGGGCTAGGGTTGATTTTCTTATATAAGAAATATAGGTTCATATTAATATTTATATCCATATTTATAAAACACAATTTTTTGAAAATCAATTTTTTAATTTTTATAATTTTTCGAAAAATTTTGGACATTTATCTAAATTCTGAAAACTTTTTGCCCTATGATTTGAAAATTCTGAAATTTTTATGAATGAGGCAAAAACATAATGATTGAACATCATTTTAGAAACATTCTCCTAAAAATTCAGGTATTTTTTTGCATGGGGCGGGAAGTTATGATTTTTTCCAAAACCATACCCCGAAGGCAGAAGGCATAGGTTGTGTATAAGGCAATGTCGTAGTAATGTGGATATGTGTTCGGTTATTGAATTTACAGTATTTCCATCGTTGTAAAATTGCTGGATAGAATTTCAGGGAATATAAAATTGAACTTACCAATTCTCTCTAATACTGCCCCTTACACGGGTCATCAAAAGGCCAAACATGCCATACTGGTCTATGTATCCGAATTTCTTAAATTTTGTACATTTATTGTTCTCCTGGTTCTAGACAAGGTTATAATGGACACTACAGATGTACATCAACCCAATGACCCATAGAAGGGTCATAGGGTCGTAGGCTTGATCTTTGATCACCCTTGTAGTTTTTTACATAAATCTAAAATACTTTGCAAATGGCTTGCGAAATGAGAGATTCTTGCCCAGCTGTCAATTTGACTAAGATTCATCTTTAGATAACCGGGATTTGCAATAGTACAGTAATTAATTTAGCCCGTTAGATTGAATAAGGCGTGGTACCCTTAAGTACCCACCCAGATGCATTCAGTATTATCACCTTAATTTCAGCTTTAAATTTGAATATATTCATCCCAAAAACCGTACTCAGCATTCGCAACAAAAAAACCCGTTGCTCAAATTACAATGGCCTGTTTCAGCCCATAAGTAGTCATAAAGTTTCAATGTGCCTTTAAGTACCCAATCCCTCTTTGAAACTATACTGATTAACCTCATGACAATGCCAATGACCCCCATTGACATTGGCAAATAAACCGTAGTAGTCACCAAATACACACCAGTCACTTGTTACTATGGAAGACCGGAAGCGGAGGGACCCGCTGTTATTTGTTATTATTGTATGTTGTTTAGTAAACAATTGCAGCTTTGTAAGTCGATCAGTTCAAAGCTCCACCCCCTTTCACATAGAAAGACTTACTTATTAAAGAGGATAGGATTAGTGTTGTCATGGGTGACGTGCATGGGACCACACACACCAATACAGATAATGGACACTAGATTTCCATATTTAAACGTGTGTTAGGAAATTGACATCATATCGGTCACTAAAAGGTCAGATATCTCAAGACCTCGGTGACCTACCAAGGTCCTATTAAGTTTGTTTGAAAGTAAATTGAATGGTCTACAACAATTTCAGGTGTTGGCAGGCTGAAGTACATGGGAAGTGAGTTAAATGGGCATGTCGATGTAGTTTCTTACGGTTTTGGGGTCGAAGGAATTGAGAAATGCAAAGTTTGAGTGAAACTCCATCAATGGGACCAAAGTTACCCACTTTTATGCGTCTTTAATATTTTGCGCATTAGCCGTTTACTCGTAATCTTAGACGCATTTAGAGGGGGAGGGAAATGAATATCCTTCGGAACGAAGTTCGTTCCACGAACGAATATGCTTTCTATTTATTTACGCGCATTAAGGTTACTAAGATGTCCACTCAGTCAGGCACCAAGTCAACATCATCAGTCATTAGCGATTAGGGTAATCAAGGTTGATTGACCTCTTGAGGATTTAGGACCTAACCTCAATCTCGTTGTCAAGGAACCTTGAGGGTAATAGTAGTGTAGATACAATCATGTACAACGGGATTAATTTCAATTTGAACACGCGGCGTGTTCCAGATCTGTGAACCTAGTCAAAGGGTGCCAGAAACCATGCACGCTACGAGTTGACTACGACCAAATTTCGATGTTACAGTTACTTACTAACAACTTATCCCTTCGTGACCTTACTTACGTCCGTCCGAGTGTGACACCGAAGTTGCACCGATCCTGCGGCTGGTTCACGTCGTCGGTTCCAAAACCGAGGATTATGAGAAAGAGCGATCACAAGTCAAACTCAAATGCACACTGTCCTTCGCCCTCCTCGCCCTCTACAGAAAATGGCTACCGTCGTGCCATGCCATGTCGCTATGGTCAATACAAGGGTGACACGGCACAAACTTGCCGTATTGCAGCAGAAGTTGAGTGAAAAGAGCTAAGAGTAACAGATGCGGCAAGCCTTTGGCATTTTCGTCCATGTATTTTCCAAAGTGCGGGAGGTCCCTTTCTCTCTCTCTCTCAACTTCAAATGATCTGCGCAGTTGTGCTTACACAAACTGCATATACGGATAGATGTGCATAGTACTTGGCATACATCGTACTACGCAGCAGGAATGATACATGTACATCCAGTCAAGAAGGGTACAGAACAGACAGGAGGGTCCAGGTCCAGCCTAGTCCATCCTCCATCAGTAATCCGTATCCATGCTGCTAATAAGCCCCATCTCATAAATAGGCCGTCCATGAAAAACGTAGTTCCATATACAGTAGTATCGCTAAACCAAGGGCTAAACTAAGGTGTCAAAGATGTGACCTGTGTGAGATCAATCATGCTTGATGCTGAACATATTCAAGACGTTGAAAATAAGACGGCTGCCTTTTATATGTCGATATCAGCTGTTGAAAAATTGAGAACATCCATAACGAAAAAGTGACAGAATGGCAATACCAAAAAGGATATTTTACAAAATACATTCAATTTTCGCTAGAACATAGTTAGTCAAAGTCGCAGGAAAGCGGTTTCTACTTTATGACACGTAAACAGCTCAGGAATAATTTGAAAGTAAAGAAAAACGTTGTCTCCATTTCTTGAATCTTAAATCTATGTGATATGAACGTTCATATGACTAGGAGCAAGATGTAAGAAAGAGCTTTTTATTTGGAACTATTCCTGACTTTTTCTTATCGGAAGGTTATGTTTCAAGAAAAATGATACATTTGCAATTATGGCATCCGGCCATACTAAAATCAACTAGAGGTATGTACTTGGTGCTCGTCGATTGATTGATTGACAAGTAAGATTGATATTATCATTAGTAGCTGCTAGATAGCTAATTCTTGTGATACATCTTCCTTGTTACGTTTGGTAGCTCACATTGTTCGTACATTTTATTGAATGCAAAAAACAAGACTATTGATTTTCGTTTGAAATTTGTAAGTGCGAAACATTTAAGGACATCACATACAAGGACAACCGTTAGAAATGAAAACGATATTACTTTTCGTCTAAATGCATGAGTTGACTGTTACTTTAGGCTGATGCTTGCCGCATAATATCATATTGACTTAATACGGCTATGGAAAAATACTTTTTTAAGTTTCCTAATATAATTTTTCTTTCCATTTTTAAAAAAAGCCATATTGACCTGATACATAATACGATTAACACGACACGATAGATGTTAAAACATTCTACGTTCTTATTGTTTGAAATTACCTAATGCAATTACTACTACTACTCTTTAGGCTTAAGTGCTATGCTGGCTGGTAAATGACATTATTAGAAAATGCGGTCGAAAGTTGACATCGGTTTTCAGCTGTACTTCCCCTGCACTTGGGATTGATTGGGACTTGAGTCAAACAAGATAGATACAATGTTTTCCCTCTGTTTCTACTGTGGCATCTTACATGCACGGCCTACGTCCTGTTGCTCTACCTGTTTATATTTAACCCCACCTGACGAGGAGACGGCGAGGTGGCGCAGAAGTGACTACTGGGACTAGATGGCGTCACCTCAACTCTCTTCTGGTTGCGTTGAGCGATAATTGGTATGGTGACGGCGAGTGGTTACATAATTTGAAATTCAAACGTTTTATTCCACCCTACCGGGTACCCGGGTACCTTATTCCTCCTGTATAGGAGGAATAAGGCACACCTGGGTTGTGGTATCCCGACAACCCGGGTCATATGTCAAATCTTAGATCGGGTTTCTAGTAACTAGCTAGTTCACTATAAATACATACATATAATAGCTACATATCTACTACTATACTCATGTCAGTTTCACTTAGTATAAATGTTTAATAAGTATGACTATCATTTTCACTCGCTGTAAGTAGGTACTATGCAGTAGAATAAGGATGACCAATGTGTGCTTCTTACGTACAAACTACATACAATCATACCTATCCCTACGGAGTACCTATTATGTCTATGTATAAGGTATCAAGTGTCACTCATTCAGCAGGGCTCATTGCACATTGTAGTCTGTGTCTCTGCTGACACTTGAACTTCCCACAGCAGAGAGCATAATTATTGCTCAGACAACTATGCTACATTAGTGAATCCCACTTAATGGGCTGCACCCGTATCCGTACTTAAGACGTGTAGAGTGAAACCCATTTTCATAATGTAGAGAAGTGTAACTCAGTTAGATTGAGACATTAATTTGATGCCATATACTACGCCCGTCCTACATGTAAATGATCGCGCATTATCTGAGTTTCCATCTCCTGGGACAGTTAAGTGACGCGTCTTTATCTACTTCTCTTTAAATGACAGACAGGAGGACTTTCTGTAGTCTCATTTGACATTTTTTCGTCCTTCACTGTGAACTCTTTCCCTTTCCAGGACGAGTACCAGCCAACCAACGAGCCTATATTTACATTTTAACAATATAATGATGACATGGAGAGGGAGGGTGGGAAACAAGGAGAACAAGATCTTGACAAAGTGAAAGCCTGGTAGAGTAAATAGACCGTAACCCCAGAACGCCATATAACCTCCCCCGGCACACGGAAGGTAATAATTTCCTTTTACACCCCTTTTGCAACAAAATAGGGAAGAATGCAACAATTGATGAATCAGGACAGGACGGAGGACCCAGCGG
Source organism: Hypogastrura burkilli (assembly GCA_034696285.1). NCBI lineage: Eukaryota > Metazoa > Arthropoda > Collembola > Poduromorpha > Hypogastruridae > Hypogastrura > Hypogastrura burkilli. Next base: position 6,080 of record JAQFZY010002954.1, read on the forward strand.
ATTTTACGACGCTGTCAGGAAAATCAAAATAGTTTTTTATTCTTCGCACCAAAAATAGCTTTTTGAAAAAACGGAACAAACATAATTCGTCTTCAGTAAGTATATTAAGTCCAAAGCTACCAGGATATGATGCACTGATTGTTGCAACATTTTAGCTTAACCTTATAGGGTTTAATGAAAACCAAAGCTGATTCAGACTCAACTATCAAGGACCTGTATACTTTATTTTCCAACTTTTATATTTATCTAAACGAAATGATTATTCCCGGCGAATATACTACGACAACCCAGGGCGTGTTCTTCAAAAACTTAGGACTGGATTTCTAATTCCGTTTATCATTATTTTCCATAAAATGTAAAGTTCTAACTTTCGCTTAAACAGGCCTGACATTTGATGCTGTTCTTCTAGATTCTCTGGAAAATCTCAAACTTGTAACATTTTGAAAGAAAATTTTATAACTAAATTTGACTCTTGACTTTTGTTAGGTTCCCCAAACCGAAAGATATACGGCTTGTATTCTCAGTGAGGCAGAGATTTACATTTTGTTCCGAATCCCCATAAATAGTGACAGTTAGACATAAGTTAGCTGCATTTAGCTGACATTGGCATGTAGTACATGCTGCAACGTAATAGATTCCGCTTATGTTGACAGTAGAAGTAGTAGCTAGGGGACGTAATTTATAGAGCTGAGCAGGTTGAGTTGACCCAAGGGGTTCTCATTTTACAGGCTCATTACTTTACATAATGAGTGCGGGTCTGGGGCTCGAGCTGAAGGGTCTCATGAGTGTCCGTCGTCACATTGTCTTTTCCCTCTCTCATTTGTTTTCACCTATTCCGTAGAACTGTCTATTTCAAACTTTTACTCTTTTCAGGAGAAAAATCCTCAAAAAGTGACTATATGTCACTTCTGCTCTTCCGTAGGTACTTCCGCCATGTGTTTCGGACAGGCAGTGCCAAGGGCGGCAGGTACACTTCGAGATGCAAACCAAATGTTAGCGCTGATTTATACTACTTGTATTCAGTTTAGGAATTGAGCACTATTTTCACCAGTATAATATGTGAATGAATATCTCTCGAGCTTCGGACAAAGTATTCTAATAGTTTAACCTTCATATTCTTACGTTTTTGTAAACTTGAAAAATCAAGGTTAGGAATTAAAATTATATGTACAGGAACAGAACACTACCAATACCAAGTCCGCTGGTTCCTAGGTAAAATACATTATATCATAGTACTTGGTCTCAACAATTTTATATGCTTCACGCCAGGATTGAGCTTCTTCATGTCCTGCAAATCAAATAGTGCAGTAGCTTGTGTAAAAAGATCGACATTAGCGAAAGAAGACAGCGTCCGCGTCTGGTGTCTGGTTTACTAATTTCTCTATGATCTGGTTCCCTTAATAGTAAAATTCACAAAATAATTTTGTAATGAATAGTGAATGGACCCCGCACTGAATGTATCTTGGGTGATGACTTTCCGTTAAAGAAAAGTATGTCTTTTCAAAAACTTATACATAAAATTGTACAAAACAAGAATTGAATGGACATCAAAGCCGTATCTGGACTTCCTGACCGCTCAACTTGTGACCAAGGTCACACAGGTGAAATCTGACTCTCCGTTAAAAAAAATCTCTAATTTTGTACACTAAGTGCCCATTCCGTGCTAAACAAGGTTTAAATGGACCTCTACGTCGTATCTCAACTAGTTGACCCCTCAAATGGTCACCAAAACCAAAGATCATATCGCCGAAATCAGAATTTCCGTTAAATACAAACTTGAAGACCATTTAAGAGGTCAGACACGGCTTTGAGACCCATATAACCCTTGTTCAGCACAATTTGAGCTGTTAGTATACAGACAATTTTTAACAGAGTCATTTCCCCCCCCTATTTTACCGTTGGTGACCCTCTTAGGGGTCAAGCAGTTGAGATACGGCTTTGTGGTTTATTTAAACCTTGCTCCGCGCTATTTAGTCTATTAATATACAAAATTAGAGCAGTTTAAATTTTTAAAGAGGCTGTCATATTTAGCCGGTGTGGCCTTTGATGACCATTTAAGAGGTCAAGGAGTTGAGATACGGCTTTGAGTTATATTAAACCTTTTCAGCATAATTTTGTCAATTAGTTAAAAAAATTAAATTAAATAGCGGACGGAAAGTCATAACCCTACATTATATTCAGTGCGAGGTTCAACTGGGATGATCTTCGATCTCATTCATACTGAAAAATTCCAGTTATCTTTGTATTTATTTTTGCAGGAGTACTGCGCGAACGCAGCTCTCCGCTACCAAAAATTATACACCCGAGTTATCCACGTTTGGGATAATCGCAGGAGTCAGCCAATCCGAAGTGCAATGGAAAGGCCTCATCCTGGGAGAACGGCCTAGCTGATCACCGTACCTCCTGTGCCAGGTAAGTACCGATACACGCTTTTACACGCTCTCCTACCTTCTCAACTTAAAACTAACGCACCGACGCCTAACTTCTGACGCAAAGTAACCCAAGAATAATCATCCTTCTGAACCTGGACACAAACTCAAGTCATGTTTCAAATACTTCCTCATTACTTTTTGAATTTTAAATTCAACTCCTTAGCTATCTTCATTACTTAAACACTAATTAAAGTGTTGTACTGGTCAGACCTGCCGCAGGAGAGATGGAGGAATGGGTAGAGACTTTTCAACTGCTAGAGAAAAGGCGCGTAATTTCTCAAATGCCTGATTAGGTGTAGAATGTACTTACATATAGAACTACATAGAAATGCATAGCACGGCACATCATCACATCACTACTGTTTTTTCATTGAACTACGCTACCTTCTACCTACTAACTACTACTGTAACTACTACGGTTGCGGTTACGATCTTTGACATTCAGATTGAGATTGAGGCAGTGCGGAGTGCGTGCGGGAGACAGTTTCTGCAGGGTGGAAGTACACATAGCTTCAAAGTGAGTAACTACTAATTATAAATTATAGGTAAGTTACCTATGTTAACTGCGAGCTGGATTATGAAAATGCAAGCGTACTCGAATTAATCGTATGTTTCACTTTTAAGTAAGTACTCTGAACTTTACACCTGTTTACAAGATTCCGTCAATGTATAAGCATAATGCGATCGCAACTCACATTGGGGAATATTGGTCACACTTTACTAAGTAAGTAGTCATTTTGGTTAAGGGTTTCGGTTTTCGATACAAGTTCATACTGATTATTGTTAAACTTATTAACCTTACTTAATGTACAGTATAATTTCAAATAGGTAAGTAGGTACTTCTTATTTATAGACTGATGATGATGACTAATTTTACGCTTTTGTCAATAGCCAGCCGGCCTGTTCCCTCTAATGAGTGCCGAGTGCCGAGGAAAGTTTTGGCTAATTCCTTGCCAGAGAGGTAGGACTGGTCCAAGATTTATTGGCAATAAATTAGGACTTCCGGAGTCGGTGCCTGATGAAAAGGGAAAGACAAATGGGCCTTCTCAGTTCATAAATAAGCCCAACGCGTCTTTATCTCTTGCCCGTGTTTAGGTTTAGATTAGAACTTTCTCTTCCCGGATTTCTACTACCAAGAGCAGGAGGACACTTCGCCTCTCAGTCACCACAATTGTTCAAGTGCTAATCTTTAAGCTTCCTTGTACTACATGCTACTTTCGTACAATTATGTCTTTGTACTACAGGGGTTCCAGGGTCTCCACATAATAGAGCTTCTATCTTTTCCCATGGAATGCAAGATTACGAGATTCAGTCTGGAGTCCATAAAACATTTCTATCAAGAGGGAGGGATGCCGGCGGACTTCCAGTTCCCCAACAGCACCAGCTTCCGCAAAAGAGATGAGAATGTTCAAGGGGAACTAGATTTATAGTCCCCGCAAACCCTTGTCACATACAATCCGACGATTCTTCCGCTTTTCCGAAAAAAAAGCCCGTGAAATATGGAGAAAACATGCATGAAATCGAACCTGGCTCTAAATCACCTGCGGAAGGAAATGAAATTATATTCCGTCATGTGGGCGTCGTCGGTGCTGTGAGTGTATTAAGGGTAACAGTTTTATTTTAAATTCTAAATATCAATTCAAGCACAGGCTGTTCATCACTTACTCTGCCAGGCCGAGCCTGAGATCTTACCTACTCTAAGGCCAGTTATTTTGTAGGTTGTAGGTACCTACCATGAATAGCTGAATACTAATACTAATAGCTGGTAGTTGATTAGTACCTTCCTAAATATTTTAGATGTAGGTGCTTACTCAACTAATTAAAATATACGATGACTTTAATATTTCGAAACTGATATTATATATGTAGTCTGTATTTGTTTTAAAATCTTTTACTATTTAAATTGAGTTTCATTAGGAATGTGTTTGCATTACCTACACTGAATGCGTTGATTGATTGGGTGTAAGTGTAAGCCGTGTCAAATAACCAGACACGAGCCGAAGGCGAGGTCGTTACTTGTACTAACTATTTAAATTGAGT
>JAQFZY010002955.1:0-10550 GCA_034696285.1 Hypogastrura burkilli
AGTTGTACGGAGCAATTTCAAGTGTGACAGACAGACAGACAGACGGACAAGATCATCCCATAAGACCTTTTGGTCTAAAAGGTCCTGGTCGGATAATTTCTGAGATTTCTGACAGAGTCGTCGGTATAGGGACAGATAATCAGAAATAAAATGTGGGCCGGGTACGTATGACAACTGGCGTTACAGAATCCTAACTGTCCTCACTTCATCCGACCAGAATCATATTTTGGAAGAGCCTGGCGCGTTTCTCCTGCTAGAATCTTATTTCGAATGCCTACAAGTTCTACACTTACCCTTTGAGAGGACGCAAGTCATACGAGTAACCTCCTGCGGAAGAATGATTCTGTCAATTTAAGTTTATGAAATGTAAATAGGAGAAAATTAAAAACAAATTACCTATCCGAATTAAACAGTCAGTAGTGCAGCTCAGACCATCAGTGCTGATCAAACCTGACATATTACCCGTGATATTACTAAATTTAATTACCTACCGATCCTATATTAGTCAGGCTAACGACCTGCCCATGTTTGTGTTCTAAGATGACGCTAACGTACCTGGACCGCACTTTGTGCAGTTGGAGGCGTAGGGACCGATTGTAACAGAATTTCGTGGACAAGACAGGCATTGCACAGCTGCATTTCTGTTACTTTGGTTCCCGTTGAAATTTCTGCAAATCAAATTATGAGGGAGGAAAAATTCTCATACAGAAAGAAGAAAAGGTTCGGAAAGATGCGACCCCTTACGCCTTAATAGTTGTTCTGTAGTGACCGGGCTCACAAGTTATGCATGAGCCCTTGTCCGCAGTTCCCAGGGCAGGCTTTGAAAATGTGACCCCATCTTGGCATTCCTCACAACGCTCCGCTCCACCGTCAACCGTGTTGGTCAGGTGAATGTCGTAGACCCTGACCATGGTCTCATCGTCCTTCGTGTCCCTGGACCAGGATGAAGGATCATTCCACTCTCCTCGCAAGTTCCCATCAGAACTCGCAGAGTCCCACGGAATCTTCTGAAAGGCGAAGCTGAAGGAGTAGGAGTCTGCAAGGCATCGTATATGTATCATAATTTAAGGCATGTGAGTAGTATGCCAAAGTGTATAGGCATAAGTGCAAATTACTGTAAATCGAGTAAGGGCTCTCTTTAAATACTTACCATTTTTGAGAATTTTGTGTATGTACTCTTGCTTAGGACGTGAACCAACCCATCTCTGTATTACGGTAGCATTTTTGCTACTTGTTCCCTGGGGAAGTCCGATTCATAACTTCATAAGGAACGTGAAAGAATGGGGAGCGTAAGAAGAGGCTTGGGTCTAACCTGCATTAGAAGAAGCTCACAGTCGTGGAGGCAGCTCATTTCGAATGTAAATTGAAGAGTCCCAACTTGGAGTAGCTGCCCATTGATCATTCCGCCCACCCCTCTGAATCCTTCAACAGTCAGTGTCATTACAAGGTAGACCCAGTCCGCATGACCTTTTCCACTCTGAACATGATTCCCGCTGAGTTGCCACGGAGGGGATTGGTTGCATCCGCTTTCTGAAAAGATTACAAAGTTGGAGGCGTTCGGAATTCGATATGGATGGGATCCCTGAATTGAGAATCTACCTTCGGGACTAATGCAGGTTGTGTGAACATTTGGAGGCCATGAATACCTAGGGAATAAAAAAATAGTGCTCAACAGTCTATATTATAGGCATATCCAGTTTGTATCAACGTAGTCGGATACCATTGTGTCAATGAGTGACTTTTATCAGGAGCCGTATTTGAAGGACACTCCTTGCACGGAGTCAGGCCATCCGAATATCTGTTCCCAGAGCAGGGTAAGCAAGTTCCATCTCGGTACTCCGTTCCTACGTAGTACAAGGAAGGAGTCAGAGATCTAGAAGTGAAAGTTGCTTTCTCCCTGTGAGAGCATCCTCGTTGCTCACAGCGGAGGAGGTTGCTTCGTTCCCTGCTCCTTTACCTGGATTACATGGAGGACACTCCTTATACGGCCCAGGAGGCGGCAGTTCTACGGCCCCGGGTAGTCCCAAGCATATTTTTGGCTCCGCCCATTTGTACACTATCTGGGTCTGAAAACAGGATTCGAATGGTCATATGGGTAAACACAGTACAGCAGGGGCGTAGCCAGCTTTAAGTGTCGGGAGAGTCTCAAAGTATTGACGGCCGTAATTCCGAAAGTCAGAAAAATTTTCCAGTTTAACGTCCGAAACCGTACATTTTCAACCGTTTCCGGCTGAAACTGGTTAACATATGTAGATCAAAAATATATCATGAGCGCGCCGCAGGCGAAGATTTTACCGTGTTTAGTGAAAAAATTATTTTTTGTGAAGATGTCGGGGGGGGGGGGGGGGAGGATTTACTGGCTACGCCCATTCAATACAGTATCTCCTTTTAAAACTCTGAGCAAATGCATCGAATTTGGTGATCCGCTTAAATGTTACCTGATTCCTTTGATTACACGGAGTATGGACTTGATAGAAATCATTTTGGGAACAAAGTGGGCGCTTTTTACAAGAGGTTGCCCCTGCCTCTGAATACTCGCTCGGAGCTAACATGAAATATTTTCAAATTGTCTTTCACTGAAGTTCACTCAATTTGTAATATAATATTCCTTACCACATGTAGTACACTTTGTTGAATTTCTATGGGAAAATGTATTTTGAGGACAAAGCTTGCACTCATTTGCTCCAGATTTGTCGTTCCACATTCCTCCAGCACAAGGTAGGCAGGCCGGAGTGTAACCAACCCCTACAGAGCGTTAATACGGTATTGAGGAACTATTTATAGGATCGTGACTTGGTGCAAAAAGTACCTTCAATTTCAATTTTTTTAATCATGATTGGTTTGGGCCGACTAGAGTCGATCCCCATCGTTTTGAACTGGAATATATTTAGGCCGGTCCGCAGAGCAATTTCCTCCGTCCTCCAAACACCTTCCCCTGTCAATGGGGGCCATCTACTCCCTTCTGCCTCCCTAATGCTCTCACATTGATCACTGTTAGCCTAATTCGTGGACTCAATTAGAATCAAATCCTCCTTTATGATCCCAATCCACTTTGACTTACTTGAAATTGAAAGATTAGAGTTTCGTCGTCAAAGGAATAAGTGAACCGGAGCCTGCCCGGTCGGACAAGCTCGGCACTGTACATCAGAGTTGCGACGCAAGGTCCACCTTGGCTCAATATAACGTCTCCCTTCGGCCTCCATCCCCACCTTCAGCCAAATGAAATGTATTGGTATGCACATTAAAACAAATTATACGCGGAGAGAGTAGAGGGAAAGCAAAGCTTACTTGCTGCAGTTGACAGCGGCAAACTGACGCCCGAACGTGGAGAAGACGCTGTGGAACTTCTCCACTTGTGTTTTGAACCCGTCTGGCAGCGGGTCCCACTCATCGAAACGGAGGCCCCCACCCAAAGAGTAAGTTCCCGGGGAACACTCTTCGCATTCCACGGACTCCAGATTAAGAAACTGACCCGCTTCACACGACTTATCTACATATATAGTTATTGGAATTTAACCTTCGCCTCTGAATGTTTGGGTTGTTAATTTAACACAACTTATTTCTCATTCATCACAATTAGCAATAAGTAACTTACAGCACTCATCGAGCCTTTTTGGAGGTACGGGTGGATTGACTCCATCGCAGCCAGCCGAGGGAATAGCAACTCTCCACCTTCCTCTTGACGCATCACACTTTATGCATGCGTTTAAACAATAATTAATTTTACGGAAAACTTAAAATCCTAAAAACTTGAGCAATACTTACCTCTGTAAAATCATAGTAGTAGTCCGACTTTAAAAAAGGTTTCGAAAAGTGTATGAATATTAATTCCTATGAAATGCTTGTATCTACGACTACGAATATGTACCCACAAATTCCTAATGCGTAACGGAAAGCTAGTGAAAGGCTTACCGGGCTACAGTTTAATTCCTCCAACTTCCTACTCCTTTTACCATTGACCACTACTGCGGAAACGAGAAGGAGCGCACCTACAATTAGATGCATTTCAGAGGGCAGCAATCTCTTTAAACTATGCTAGTCCTATAAAGGAGTCTGGGTCAAAGGATCCAGCCTTGAGCTTGAGTTATATAAAGGAGCGAAAGGAGAGCTAAGGCTGGGATTAACCTTGAATATGTGTCTGGATAAGAGGCGTGGAGAGATTCGGGACTTGTATGATTCCATATGGTATTGATCCAGCGGCCAGGAGTAGTACGAAGAAGCGTACTACGTCCCAGAACATGCGCTTTCTCCACAACCTTTCTCCAGCTCTCCTGTTCCCGTTGCCATGACAGGCTCCTCCGCAGCTTTCTCTTTGTTGGGCGAGGCTTCTTACGTTGCCTCAAACGCTCCGCTTCTCAGTTGCTAGTTACGTTCCGAGGTGAGCTGACGTGTTTGTTTTCTCCTCCTTTTTTTTCTTTTTTTTTCTGCTTCAAGTCCCGCCCCGCTTTCTCCCTTCCCTTCCAGGCGTAGCTCTCAGCGAAGATGCCCATCAACGTTGGAAAGTGTCCCGTCCCCTTCCCTGGAATCGGGAACAATCGACAATGCGTGTCTATGGCTGAGGTAACTACAATTAATTCGTCATGAAGTTAAATTAGTGGTAAATCACTGGCCGCTTGGCTTTGGGACGGCCATTCACCTTCCATCTCCATTCTCATTCTCCTCTGGCATTCAACAGGTTCCGGACGAGATGATGCGCATGCGTTGCGATCCCTTTGTTCGGCTCATGAGCGTAAGTTGAGGGTGGGCGGGAGTAATGACCTCTGGATACTCTTCTCAATGACTCTGTTCTAACAGATCCCAACCAAGAGCTTCATGGTGAAGAAGTGTGAGAATCCCTGTGCTCCCAAGGATGCTCTGGATCGTGCCTTGTCCGCTTGTTATGACCACCACCGGTGAGGGCTGATTTCATACGGAGTCTCTGAGTCCTAATCCTAAATACGTTTCTGTTCTATCCAGCCAATGGTGGGCTCCGAAGAGCCAAACTGTGATGCAATGTGAGACGTATCGTCTCTTTCCGTGGGGCCGGTGTCAAGCACGGCTTTGCCGTCTTCAGTGTCTTCCGGACGACCCTTGCCGTGAAGTCTGTCGTAAGTGGCTTGGGACAAAGTACAGTTCTCGAGTTACATATATACTCTCAATGATTAGTTTATTCCTTGTTTCTTGTCTACAGCTGCCAGCGTTCAGACTCAACGAACTGTCAACCATGAGGTATGTGGGTCAACTTAAAAATCAGTAGGCACGGCTATGGGTCTGTGGACAGGAATGGGAATGGGTGCCCCCCAAGTGAAAGTGAAAGCTAAAAACATCCCTAGCCACGGCGCGGCGTCAGAGTCGGAAGCTGGAAATATCTAATTGTACTTGTTTGCTTCTAGCCGTACCGCAACCACAATTCACATATGGACTGCCACGTTTCTGGACCTCACGTTTCAAACACCGGTAAGATTTTATAATGAGCACTGCGTTTTATACGCCCAAACGGATAGGTCCTACCCAATTGCGTAACTTGTTTGCGTGGAATTTTATTAGCACGAGGATTCGGACGCAGCGTCGACGGTCTTTTCTACAACTGCTAAACCTTACGCCAACTTTCTCTCCTTGACGCCCACCGCCCGCATGGCCATGGGAGTCGAGACACGAATAATACCACGCTCAGCTTCCAAATTTCTACTTTCTCGGTATTAATGTCGACAATAATTACGGTCATCCAAATTCTATGCTACTACTAGTATGTAGTAGCTATTACGCAAGCAAGGAATAAAATCCAAATTACGAGTATTACCTACTTCCATGATGATTCATATGTACTCTTCTTTATAAATCCTTCGATTATTGGATGGAGCGGAAGGTTGTAAGGCCTGAGCGCTCGCTTTCAATGCGACCTCGTACCAAATCAATTTATACAGTTTAGTCCGATAATTGTACGGAGTTGTAATTCGTGGTGAACTGCGTTTACTCTGTGAAACGTCTTGGTTGGCTTAACGCTTAGAGTATTCACTAACTACGGCCAGGCCGAGCCATAGTTAGTGAATACTCTAAGGATTGACGCTAGGGGGCTGGATTAACCCTGCAAACTATACCCGAAAAACCAGGTGACACGTTGACCCTGTTAACTATATCCGAATCCGACAAACCAGCTGACCTCCTTCCCGGGCACCCCTGAGTTACTTCTGATATAATTGATTTAAGATATTCTTTATTAGCATTTGTGTACACACTATAGGTACAAACTATGTATTACATATTACATATAACTAACGATCGCAGTAGTTTTAGAGGGTCTAATTTATTATACTATTAATACATATACGTATACAGATTAACTCAGGATAGGGGGACATATTGCATTTATTTCGGATAAATAGTACATATTAGGTGGGTTGGAAGCATACATGTTTTACTATTATAGGAATGTTAGAATAAAGCCTTTTTAATTTTACAACAATCTAGAGCTTTGTACATGTATACGGTTAATTATAGTACTTAGCATTCAAACTGTTAGCATAGGTACAGTATCCTATACTATGTATTTAGTAGGTACAATAGGCTTATGTGTCTCATTCTCAGGGGGCAGAATATTAATGTTCTCAAAGTTTTGAGTAATAAGCCCGAGAACATATTATTAGAACTTTGAACTCTTGCCAATTCTACTGTTATGTTCAACTGTTCAGCATAGAATACATTATACCAGAATACGGTTTTTTTTTTACCCAAGGAAATTCTAGCAGGCCTTGGCCCGAAGGAGAACGAGGATATCAACTTTTTCCATTTCAAACTTTCACCAATTACAGCTCCCGTATTTCAAGTTTCAGTATGAAACTTATTATTAATTATAGAGATGCCGATTTCGATCTTGATTCAGATTCCCATGAGTGAGACGGTTATCAAATCAATTTTAACTCATTGCAGTAGGAAGCTGTGCAATAACCAGGATGGTCCACTGAACTACAATACTACACATTGCTTACAATGGAAAATGTTTTTCGTTTAAACAATAATACCCTATAAGAAACTTCACGTGTGCAGCTGTACGAAGACAAGCTGAGTCCAGCATTTGCCTTTCTGACACAATCAGAAATACAATATTACGCTGGTCCATGTACCTTAGTTCCGCCTTACTCCAGCCATTCCAAATAGTATTTAGATGAGCAATATGACGCACCAAAAAATTAACCTTAGTCATCGTTTATGACAGAGCAGAATGGCAATTATAAACTTTCCGTAATGGACTAAAGATAAGTTCATATGTACTCAATACTGTTTACTCTGATCAATTAAATCAAGGAACGTGAAAAGTTAGGGGTGAAATAGGAAATCTCAAAACACATCAACGAATGAAAAAGTGTGCTGTAAAATAATAAGAACGGTATTGTTAGGCAAATTACATGCACGATGTTGGTAACCGAACTGTGAATTACGAATCTGCTGCCTTATTAACCAGATAATGTGATTTTAACATCCACCGAGTCCTGCTCCCAATTACAATTGTCGGGTGTACTCAAAGTCAGTTGCATCTAACCTCATTTGACTTAATTCACTAAATTACAGTTGAAGCTACTTAGTAAGCACTAGTAATTTGTCCAGCTTTTTTAAGACCGAATTAAGCTTGGCTTGACATAACAGGTTCTAACACAATGTTCAATACCAACTTTGAATTTGTAAAAACTACTTCTAGACAGATTCCGGACTATTAAATGAAAATATAAACATTATATTAATGCATCAATCATTGCGGTACGATTGTTTACGGCTAAGCTATCTTAATGTATACAGTGTCTATGTAACTTTGTTCCTAGTACTTGCATTGTATATACATATGTAGATATACTGCAAAGTACAGTCGAATGGGTAATAATAGTTCAAATATTTGCATTGAATATCGAACGTCATTTCCTATTTACCGCCTTTGGTATTTTCGAACATGATCGCGCTCCCCGTGTCGATCTCTATCTCGTCGATCTCGGTCGCCATTTCGTCGAAGAAACTCCGATACAGACTTCTCGTACTATTCGAGCAAAATAAAAATAATGTGAATGGCAACAACCAGACATGGGAAGTATTTCAAATTTTAGTAGTGTTGCTAAATAATAAGACACGCTAACTAACCGGACTTGCCGATCGCTGGGTCCGGGTAGACGATCTTGAGGTACTCGGATAATCTGGAATTGGAGGGCCGTCGTAGTACCGAGGTGGTGGAGGTAGAGAATCAAACGGCGGCTAACACAGACAAAAACTAATTGTATGAGTTCGTCACACACGTTAAAAGAAAACGGTTGCCTGGATTCTTACAGGGGGTGGGTAGGGCATTGGAGGGGGTGGCGGACGATGATATTCCCTGCCTCCATAACCAGCGTATGACTGCGATGTGGTCTTTGTAACATAAATAAAAATGAGTTTAATATTATGTATAAACTTCATTTTTAAAGACGATTTAGTTACCTTCCTGTGCTCGCTGAAACTCCTCTCTCGATTATATCGCTGATTCGAACTCATGTCGTTTCTTCGTTCAGAGTAGAACGTCTCAAAAGAGCCTATCCCAGACACAATAAACACGGTATAAACAAACTCAATTGAAGGCGAAGACTCGAGTCGGAATATTCAATCACCGAATCACCTCGCGAACGTTTGGGTCCCGATGAATATTCGTCATCATTGAAACGTCTTCGCGTCGGTCTAAAAGAAAAGCTAATAAAAGTTATACGTCGAGATCGACTCGGCTGCCCGACCAACGACTGTCAAGTTTCCAAAACTCAGCCCACGGATCTAACACGTAAACACGTATTACACACTTCTGCCAACTTACCACGGAGGGTCACCTTACAATCGATAAAGAACATTGAAACGAATTTTACTGGAGATGGACTAGTACATAATTGTCACATTTACACTTGAAGTTGGAGCCGAGGCACACTTGGACTCTAGCGATGTAGGTTGTAAGTATACAATAGATGATGTATTGTCGAGAAAGGTGATAATACATACTAAATACTAAACAGAATGACTAACCTACACTGATGGGACCGATCCTGCTTCAAATGAAGTACAAAAGTAATGCCAAGGTCATCTGTATTCGGGATTACAGAGAAACAACGAAATAATGGGAAAGGGGAAAATGTCCACGCAGTTCATGGCTTACCAGGTCATTTTCAGTCTAACACTAGAACACTTCGGGTTCCACTCTTCAAAGTGGATCAGGTGAGACAGATTTACGTGTGCAATTGTTTATCAAGTTCTTTTCAAACAAACTAAACCATCACGCTCTCAATGTCACATTCCTAGACGTTTCAAATTAGTGTCCAATTATAGGTAATAAGTCCGTGATTGAGGAGCTCACTGACAGAAATAAATCGACATCTGACAGGGTGAAAGGGCAAAGGAGACTACGGGAGGTGTCAGGCGGTGCAGAAACACTTGTTTCACAGGTCAGAGGGGAAGCGGAGGAGAGCGGAAAAATTGGAAGTGCAAGTCCACATAGTTTATCTTTCCCCTCATCACTCACTGAAGTCAGCAGTCCAAATAAAAGTTCACTGTTATACCTCCCATAGTCGAAGGGTCGTGCAACGCGGAACATTGTTGGCCCGAACCGCCCTCTTGTCTCACGACGATCCTTGAAGCCGCGTCCTCTTGATGATATTATTGGAGGGCCGGACATCCCAATGGGAGCTACTACCCGCGCTGAAGGAACTTCATTTCCAGCTTCTTTGCTTTGACGAACTACATGGCTCCAGTCGACCTTACTATCCAGAGGAAACAAGCGACAGAGTTCCACAGCAACATGAGGCTCAATTTCCTTGATTAAATTCACGATTTTCAGTTTGAGTCCAATTTAGCATGAGCAGATTATTCAAGAAAAAAACACTTCATCAACTCCTTTGGAAGAGTCGACTCCATGACTTCGAAAACAAAACACGCCGTTTACCTGCCCATCTCTTCCTATCTTCACCGGTTTACCCTCATTCCAAGGGTTGAACAAATGTTGTGTTCTAGTAAAAGACAAGTCGTCCCTGGAAGCAAAAATTATTGCCTGCCATTTAAATTGTCACCAATTAAATCAGATTTCGTAACCAGGGTTTTTATCACGAAGTTAATTTTTTTCTCTCACCAATTAAATCAGAGTTCTCACCAATTACAGAAAATTACTCACCAATCATTTTTATCTTATTATGAGCAGTCAATTTTTATTAAAGACACGTAGGCATGTTGCAATAAAGTGTTGTTTCATGCCTACTACTGCCTATTATTTTCAATGATTAACGGAATTAAAATGGCTTGTATTTTTCGACATCAAAAAATAATAACATCTATCCAAAAAATAGAAATAGCCTATTGTATTATTTCTCCAAAAAATAAAAACAAAAGCATAAAAAAATAGATTTCCTCCAAAATATTACATAAACTTTCCAAAGATGATACCATCGAAGATAAGAGTTAATAGGGAACCTTATTGCGCAGAAGTAACTTGCTATAGTATACAAGTGCTCTTGCGAGCGCTTGCGTGTAGCCCTACGTGCTAAACGGAATGACGAATCACTACCGTGAAACGAATCACTACA
>JAQFZY010002956.1:0-10545 GCA_034696285.1 Hypogastrura burkilli
GCTCATCTCAACTTCCCGGAGCGCCATCGTTGTTGTGGTCTGCACAGGGATTTATGCAATTTGGGGCGGGGACCCGCCCCCAGTCGCCGTTGTAGGTAAGGTCAATTTATTTGAAATTCAGGATTAGCTGTTTGTTTAGCCGCGACGAGACAATCAGTAGGTATTGGAGTCTTTTTAAACCAAAACACTCCATTATTATTGCAGGAAGCATCGTACCGGGCCTTCCAGCCTTCGTCGTGCCCGAATTTTCCTTCTCCGGGAACAATACCATTACGGGTGAAATTGAGACGTTCACCCTGAAGAAGATCCTTAGCGAGAGTTCCTCGGCCCTCCTGGTCATCCCCCTCCTGGCCATTATGGAGCATATCACGATTGCCAAGGCCATTGCAGGGACGACCCGCGTGGATGCCACACAGGAAATGCTCACGATTGGCCTCTCCAACTTGATCGGGGCCTTCTGCAACTCTATGCCAATCACGGGGAGCTTTTCTCGGACGATGGTCAATCACGCTTCGGGGGTCGCTTCCGCAATGGGCGGGATGGTGACCGGCGTCCTGGTCATATTGGCCCTCCAGTTCCTCACCCCATACTTCTACTACATACCTAACGCGGCCCTGGCCTCCGTCATTGTCTGTGCCGTTATTTTCACAGTGGACTTTGGGATCCTCCGGCCCATGTGGAGGAGCAAGCGTAAGTGAAGCTTCTTAATCTAGACCGCAATTAATCAGGCAAGAGAAAAGCAAGGGAGTTCACCCAATCTATGTACATATATATTATATGTAGCTAACCTGACAAACGAGGTAATTAACCTAAAGGAAATAACTTAAAAAAAGGTTGTTATCCTAACATAAGCTAAACATCGTAGGGTTTATATCATAACGGGACAACCCAGGTTGTTAACCTAACCTAACAAGATATATGCGGTTGACTTTAAAAGACTTATGTCACAGTACTGCAAAGTGCTATTCTTTCCGCTAGCAAATAAATATTTAGGTAGAAGCTACTTCTAATGTAGGATATGTTAATCAACGTCCCAATACTTATATTTACTAGGCATGGATCTGCTTCCTTGGGCTGTGACATTTTTAGTGAGCCTCCTCGTGGGCCTGGAGTACGGGATAATGTCCGGCTTCATGATCAGCCTCCTCTTCCTCCTCTACTACGCTGCTCGGCCAGGTGTTCGTGTGAAGAGAGGAGAGGTACGTGCAGTTGGCACTACAATGCTAATTAATTGAACTAGTCCATTGTATGCTAATATTGAGTGTCCTCATGGGCTCCCTAACAGACATCTACAGGGATTGAGTTCATTTTAGTGGACTTGGACCGGTCCCTTGCCTTCCCTTCCGTTGAGTACACGAGCTACGTCGTGATGAAGTCCGGGACCAACTGGGCCAAGGACCGGCTTCCCGTCATCATTGATTGCCAGCATATCCAGTTTGCAGACTTCACGGCCGCCCAAGTATGCCCAGCGCAGAAATTAGTCATCAAATAAATATAGTGTTACAGATGAATAGCGCTCAACCCTTTCATTTATAGGTGTAATCTGTAAATTTGTAACTTAACAATTTCCAGGGCATGAAAGACCTCTTCACAATGTTCAATGCCAAGAACCAGGAGCTAATCCTATGGAAACTCAAGCCTTCGCTGGTCCGGATAGTGACGGGTGTTATGGAGTGCAGTGGGACGCCGTTCAAGCACTGCGCTACAGAGGTCCAGCTCGAGGCTATTCTCGAAGGTAGGCTATAGCCATGGTAAAATTATTTAGCGCATGTCAAGACGCATTTTTCCAAGATGGTGAAGCAAATTTTTGAAACATGGAGCAAATTGTTCTCCAAGATCTGGGAGAGTTTACGCTGTTTCGAATTGATGATCAAAACGGAGCTTGATTCGAAGCAGCAGAACCAACCCTGATCATAGAGAACAATTTGCGAAATGATTCAACAGTCTTGCTTTAAATGGCGATCATCAACATCAAGTTTTGGACTGTATTCACAAGCCGTTCAATTACTTACAGGGAAACGGGCTGACCTAGAGAAGGACAATAGTGACGTGAAAATCACGTTTACGCTAGCGGGAGATGGGGATGACTCTTCGAGCCGAGGGTCCCTTTCGGAGTCAGAAGAACCCGACCAGAGTGAATACCGCCAAGATAGGTTATAGGATTCATCTTTTGAACCAAAAGTCTGATCTTTGACCCTGACCTTTATAGCAGGCCAAGTGACTGGCTTCCGCTTTTCGCATACGCGGAGCCGGAATAATCTATAATTCTATGTAAACAGCATGGCACTGTAACGTGTAGCATCATACAAGTCCTTGGCGCCTATATCGTGCATATTCAGTTCCACGTCAAGTTACCTTGCACTATACGGCAACCAACCCTTACCTTGAAAGTACCAGAGCATTGTTTTTATAATTGTTAACGTATGTAGAATAAGTACGTTACTGCTTAGAATAAAGATGAGTTATGTTATACATGTGCATGTATTTATGTATTTGTGTGATATGATAAGCTATAAGTTATAATATGACTAACGGAAGTATTAATCCAGTACCAGCTAGCAAATCTTTGTTACGGAAGTTAAATAATTATAATTAAGTTGAAGCATTCCTAGTGCCTGAGCCCGTATTAATACGCATTAGCATCGTAGAATGGTCTGGGGTCTGGCTGGAGGGGGATGCTAACTTGAATGGTTGTTCAGAACAATTCTATTCACATCTGTAGACTAATATACGGCCCTGCTATTTGTAGCCAAATGTGTATTTCAACATTTGTGATTAATAAAAGTGAGAAGCGCATTGTGATAGAAAACAAGCATCCCGTGAGTTATCAATTATTGGCACTGTATCTTACAATTAGATTAGACGGACTAAAGATTAGTCTGCTCATCCGTACGCGTGTACTAAAAATATGCTGGTTAGGCTCGTTTATCCAAAAGTTTGTCGATTAGGCCCTTGCTGACTTCCAAATTGATTAAATTGACCAAAACTCTGGCTCTGCCCTCCCTGAGTAAAGAACTGGTTAGGGGAGCTGAAGCTCTGACCTTGATTCGGGCGTTGGAAATTTTGTCTCTGATCCCTTTGACCTTGAAATTGACCAGGCTGTCGGAAATTTTGACCCTGGCTGCCTTGATTCTGGAATTGACCAGGCTGACGGAAGTTTTGATTCTGACTCCCTTGATTTTGGAACTGACCCGGCTGCCGGAAGTTCTGACCCTGTCCGCCTTGATTTTGGAATTGGCCAGATTGACCAGAATTTTGATTCGGCCTCCCTGGATTTTGAAATTGGTTGGACTGTCCAAAGTTCTGAGTTTGGCCGCCTTGATTCGGAAATTGACCAGACTGACCAAAATCTTGATTCGGGCTCGCTTGATTCTGAAATTGATTTGATTGTCCAAAGTTCTGGCTACCTTGATTTGGTCGTCCGAAATTGCTATTCTGGCCCTGAGTCCCTTGATTCGGCCTTCCAAAATTGTTATTTGGATTCTGAGCTGCCTGATTTCCGGACTGATTCTGTGGGGGTTGTCGCTGCTGTTGCTGATTTTGACCACCCCGTCGAGCCTCCTTCCAAAAATTGAAGTCAATCCCAGGAATAACGTCAGTGTTGCAGGGGAGCCGTCGATTACTGTAAATAAAACATTTGAATTTAGCACACAGTCATATCGAATTATTAAGGTGTACGAATGCCTTAGTACAGAAAAGAAGCCTGTTGCATGACCAGGGGCTGAATCACGGTAATATCATCAGAATTGTCGCAAAGTACTCTCGCAAGGCTCACTTTCCTGATCTGGTTCAATTGGGCTGTGAAAAGTAAAAGGAATAAAATATTTGTCAGAAATTAAGTCCGAATCGACTCTAACCAACCTTCAGTGAACCGGGCCGTTCGCTCTTCGTAAAAGAAACGGTCCCCACGCCGGAGCCTTGCAAACTGATCCCCCACAAGACAGACGAATACGGGCCCAAGAATGGCATCCGGCAAGTTCGTCTCCCCAAGGGCACCAGCGAAGAGGTCAATGTCGTCAACTGACTCATAGACCCGACGCAAGGTTGAAACCGCCTGCAATTGTAATTATTTCAAATTTTTCAAGGTAGGTATTCCCAAAACGAACGACCTTAGAAGCTTTACCTGAGGGCTCATTACTGCACCCAGCTCCTCCCACGAGCTGACCTTGGGCAGCCCACACACTTCCCGCCAATCATTGTAGGGTGGAAGGGCATGGTCACGACCCCTCTGAATGTTCAGCGACATTAGGTCTAGCCCAAAGCTTGAACCCCCTTGGAACAGGTGTTTTGTTAACTATACGTCAAATAATATATATTCAGCACAGTAGGCAGTTCATAAGCGCAACGCACGAATACTTGTATTAACAATGAAACATACCGAATCACTGACGAAGTTATCGAAGCGCTGGCACTCCTGCGTCGTCAGGCCCCGAACGAAAGAGTCAAAGGAGTCGTAGAGGCTGAATGGGGAGAACTGACTCTTTTCCAATGACATGGCCTCAGAAACCGCCCCGAATTGATTGAATCCTCTGCAAAATCGAATTATTTATATTATATTATAAATAGTTCCTATCGATATTAAGAAAAGGCTGACTCCGCATAGTAAAAAATGGATTTCCGTGCGTCACGTAATTCAATACATCGACTCTACAAAGGTAATTGCTCACTCTGCACTCACTTGATCATGCCTTGTACCAACGAATGACCGAAACGGTAGGCTGCTGTAGCGAAGGCATTCGTAATGGTCGGATCCACCTCTGGATTATAGAGCCCCGTATATCCCTTCTGTACAGGATGCAAGCTAAAGGTCCGCATGAACTCCGGTCCCAGGATCAGAGGCAGGAACTCATTGTACGTAATATGTTGGATCTGAGCAATCACAATCCTTCGGGCCTCCTGATACACAATCTCGTCACTCCAGTTCGGATTGAGCTTGAGGAGCTCCCCGGCCACCCGATTGTGTTCCCGCATCCAAATCGTGTGCATAACAGCCAGCTCAATCTGCTCATTGACCCGGACGTCGCCGGCCTTGAAGCAGAACCGTCGTTTTTCACGGTCCGAGCATTCTCCTGGATTGGCCGGCAGGAGGTCCTTCCCGCCATTCTTCTGGACCAGAAGCCGGCCTCCGCGGCCCTCACGGAGTGAAGCCGCCTTAGAGTCCCCAGAACCGTAGACGTTGGATGCATCAATATAGGCGGTGATTTGAGACATTTGTTCTCGAGGTCCAAAGTTGCACTCTCGACGAGGGGCAGGTAGTGAACTATGTAGGAATTGAACCAATATCAGGTGCAAATATGTATCCAGATTCATTAACCTGCTTACCGAACAAAGTCCATGCAGCGCTGATTGAACGGTCCAAAGAAGGGGTCATTAGCCGGGATGTCAATGGGGAAGCAGTCAGGGTGACGCTGGTTGGGCTGAAGGAACTGTCCGCGCTGACAACAGGAAATGCTGGTCTGGTTCGTCCCTTTCACGATCGGCGTGTGTGTGAAGTCATGGTCTGTAGGTCAATATATTGGCAAGGTTAAGTGAATGCTTGTTGGTGTTCGGTGTAAATACATATTCGTATGGTTGGGCTAATGTTTGTTGGGGTCAATATATTGAGAAGGTTAGGTCAAATGATGGTTAGGGCCAATATATTGGGGCGCTCAGGTCAATGCTTGTTGTGATCAATATATTGTGAAGGTTAGGTCAATGATGGTTGGGGTCAATATATTGTGATGCTCAGGTCAATGCTTGTTGTGGTCAATATATTGGCAAGGTTAGGTCAATACTTGTTGGGGTCAAATACGCAGCTTAATACTTACCTAAAAATTGACCCCATTGCATGATCATCAGCGTGAAGTTGGAGTAGGGCCGGTCCTCGTCCGGAATGAAGCTTGAGCTGACAAGCCTTGGAGAGGGCAGCAATTGTCCGGATACTCCTTGAGTGCGTGGACTGTTTACCCCTATTACAAATTAGTACTAGTTTCATTTTTGAACTTTGAGCTTTACTTTAACAGCAGCAGCTTTTACCATCCTGGTATTTCGGCGGAAGGATCCTCTGAAAGGCCATACCGGCCTTTCCCCAGTCCGGATTCTTCACATTGTTACAGGATCCGTCCATTGTCCGATACGGGAAATTCGGCCGACACACAGATTGTGCTGGACAAGTATTTGCTATCGGGGTATTTCGAGCACTTATATGGGGTAGGGCAAAGGTTCCTTGGAGTTTCGACAGTTGGAAGCTGAATAGAATCAAAAGGTAGAGGCGATAACAATATTATTGACCTTTCGAATACAACGGGATTACTTGTTGACGAGCGTCATCGACGTCTCAATATTAAGCTGTGCCTTGTTGCCTTCGTCCAAAATGGCATTGGTGGTCGTGAAGAAGTTTTGATGAGAGGCGGCCGGGCTCCCTTTGGGTACCGTAATCTATGAAATTGCAATAATTCTATTAAGTAATGATAAAAATGGGGTCATTTGCAAAATGGGAAAACCTTGTCATCAAAGAGGATCCGATTGACGTTCTTCTCTCGAGCATCGAAGGATCGGATACTAATGTCTACAGATTCCTGGAGCTGTTGTTGACTAATTTTGGGGACGTCAACGGGCGGGGGTGGTGGCGGGGCCAGTACACCGTTTAGCCCAACACCAGGCTTTGGCGGTTTTTGGGCCTGGTTCGATGAGACTGGGCAGCATACGCCTCGTTGGCCATTTCCCGTCTCGCACGGGTTCTCCAGGAGGCTTGGAATCTCCGCAAAGAAAATGGCACACTCTGCCAGGGACTTGCATGATCCGGCTCTCTGCAAAGTCCGAATGGTCTATTTCAATGCTGAATTACAAATGACGAATAATCCGCTTGTATTCGTTTGTACTATACCGAACAAAAGCCGCTTTCAGTTCGAAACAAGCATAACCATGCGTCTTATGATTACTGCAGTGCTTCGGTTTTATTAAATGGAAACGAAAAGGTTTAATGGCACGAAATTATGAAATACGATCTGGTACATTTTGTACATTTTAGCCACCGCGGAACACATTTAACTATTGAGTTTTACTATGCCAAGCGTTTAGCTTATTGCTCTAAATATCGACGGCTTGTCGCGTGAGAGTGAATGTCAAAGTTTTGCTGCAAACTGCTAATTATTGTTAAACTTCAACAGGATGCAACTTGCAACACAGCCGATGCATAATTCATTACTCATTACCTTAATTTAGAAGCTAAATTTCGCAATGAAGATACTGCATACCTGTTCCGGTGTGAGACAAGTTGGGGACGTGGCAGGCGGCGTGTCATCAAAGACAATGTCAAACCTTTGCTGTTGCGGGAGGGACTGGGGCTATAATTAAGTTCCACAAAAATTAATGATGAAAAATTGTATGGAAAAACCTGTAAGAACTAAGTTAAGTAACTCACAGATCTCTGATTAAAACTAATTTGGGAGAACGCCGCGGGAAGCCAATGCAATAGAACTAAACGTAAACTGAGTGATAACTTCATTATGTAATTGTACGGAATAGCTTGGAAAAGGTAAGGATGGGATGCGACTAGAGATAACTCCACTCGACTGGGCACCCTGGTCTGGGTCGGATGACTCTACTTCAGGAAGCCTAATTAAGTCGTAAAGAAAGTAAAACCACTAAGTCCTGTTGATGCAAACAAAGGAATAGAAATGGGATCTCACACGTAATAACAGTCCTCCTAATCTTAGCCATCTCGGGCGTCCATTCAGCGAAGCGAAACAAAAAATTAGAGAATTCTGCACTGACCCTGGATCCGTGCAGAAAAGGAAAGGCGGGCCTGAATACTAAACACACCTAAATCCGTGTTTATGACATAAGTCATGTAACATGTTGGAGATTCTTTAGGAAATTCAACAGCATGTATAGCTACTGGTCAGTTTGGGAAGTCGAATCAATCAATGCAATATCTCCTGTTCAATTTATATTAGAATGGGATGCGTAGAAATTACTTCAAAATCGAAAACGTAAGCTCATTGTCACTCCTAATTCTAATATATCTATTAATTTCCATTTGTAAGCAATTTCAACGCATCATATTGTAAAATAAATTGCACCATTAGAGAGAGCATACAGTTTTGCCTTTATGACAAACCTTACGCAAGAAGTTAAAAAAACAAAAGATTTCGAAATGAAATGCAATTTTTTTAAGACTTCCCAAGCTGAACAGCCAGTATAGTGTCCGATTTCCCAAAATATCCGCAACATATCACATTGTACCCAGCCAGGACCCACCTTAAGTAGAACTCAGAATCTCTCTTCTATTGTGCAAGAAATTCTTGGACCTACCGGTTGCAAAAAAGGTCCGGCTACTACAGTTACTAATTCAGATCCCATGGCCTTGGGTATTCACCTCTGATTCACCTAAGTCCTAAGAATAACAATAATTGTATTGTTACGCGCGTGGCAAGTGGCTATTAATACTGCATTATGTCCACGAGAAAAAACCTGGACCACTAGCACTAGACCCCCTATTCTATACCTTCATTTAATCAAGCAATTGGAAAATGACAACAGATGGTAGATGGTGCAAATCGGTATAGGATTTTAATGAATATCTCCAAACGGTGATAAAAATATGACTAAATGAAAGTAGAAAATATTTTTTGTAGACGTAATACTATCGCATTTTTTGCATAGGCCGATAAATGTTTAATTGGGACTTTCGGGTTACTCCATGTCACTGGAGCTCTCAACATCTCTCGGAGATATCTGTGACAGGCGCTGCTGGCTTTCGCGGGCACGGGTAACGGTCGGGCTCGCCTCGAATAGGTCATACTCGGAGTCCGTGCCCGATGACTCATCATCAGCTGGGGTCTCGGGTTGGGAATTTGGAATGACCTCGGGGGACTTTGGAACCCCCAACTGTGGAGACTTTAAAGTTTCATTTTCGAGGGTTGAAGCGTCTTGTGAATCTGGAATAAATCCGCCGCTCTGTGTGGCTGGAACTTGGCTGCTTTCATCTGAGCCTGGAACTAACGTGTCATCTTGTCCGCCTTCCTGAGAGTCTGGGATAACTTCATCCTGTGACTGTGACGACGGTCCGGCTGTGGCCTGCGAGCTTAAAGTTGGTCCGAAAGTTGTGGCACTCATTGAGGTTGAGAGCCGACTGCCGTCCGTATCACGAATGCGGGAGACGTCGAGGGAGAAGAGGTTAATGTTAATAGGTTTGGCCCGGGCCATCTTGTCATCCATTTCCTTCCGCCGCTCTCCCCGGTTGTTCTGGAAGTACTCCCCGACGAATGGGTAGGGCTTCCCGCTCTCCGCAAATTTCTCCTTGAGCTGGGCAAGGAGCTTCCCAATCCCCAAGTGAATGGAGTAGGACATGTTGTCCACTTTATAGACCCCCAGCATGCTGTCGGCCAACTCAAACATGTTGGAGCGGAGGGAGATGATCATGAATTGGGTGAATTTGGTTCGGTCCTATGCAAAAAGTAAATTTTACTAAGCAGCAATTGAGGGTTCATACAAGTTTGAGAGGTATTTAAACAATGACTACTTCGATTGTGTTACTATTTAAATTAAATCCTTATGCCTGATACATACATGATATTTGTATTTCATTGCTAAATAGTTTTTTTTTCTCGTCAAATGAGTTGATGCACTGTAGTTGATAGGAAGGAATTAGGGATGCATTGAAATTGTTAAACAAGTGTTGTAGTCAAAAGTTCTCAAATCTAAATGAATTTCTTTAGCAAGGTAATCGAAAAGTCAATTAACTACCTAATGAACTCCCAAGTACCACAATGAAATTTAAATAACCATATGTTTTAATATAAATTGTAGCAATCCAAGTCTACAAATTAAATCTCTTACTTTGATATAGTTGGCAATGATTGAGACATTCTTAAAGTCCAGGGCCGCATCAATTTCGTCCATCACGTAAAACGGGCTCGGCTTGTAATGATGCAGAGCAAAAACAAGGGCGAGGGAAGAGAGCGTCTTTTCCCCACCAGATAAAAAGCTTATTTTCTTCCAGGTCTTCTTGGCTGGCCGTACGCTGTATCAAAAAAAATAATTAATTTCAACATTTACATCGAGCAGAGCGGAATTTCAATTTCCAAGTTCACTAAACTTACCACATTTCAATCCCAAATGAGAACGGATCCGATGAGTCTACGAGCTCCAGCTCCGCATCCCCGCCCATTGAGATCATACGAAACATTTCCTTGAGCTTAGATGAAATGATGGCAAAGCCCTCCATAAACTCAGAGAGGCGCTGAGCAGTTGTATTGATGTAGGCAGTACGGATGGTGTCACGACGGACCGTAATTGCGTCCAACTGCTCAACTTTGACCATGAACTCTTCAACCTGGAAATTGATAAGTTTTACAATTAATGCCTGCATCCATACAATAATATAATAACATTTTATGAACTATAATACCTTTAGCTTGTACTGTTCCAGCACGCCGAGATTCGGCTCTTCCTTACTGAGCTTATCAGTGTACCTGGCCACTTTGGCCTCCAGGTCCTTGAGCCGTAGCTGGTCCAAGGACTCGTCCGGCAGGATCTCAAAGTCAACAAATTCCTCATCTG
>JAQFZY010002957.1:0-10545 GCA_034696285.1 Hypogastrura burkilli
CAGTCCAGTCTTGCCTATATTGGTTTCCGAGAGAGAATCATTTTACTCATTAGGGAATTAAGATTAATATGTAGTTATTCTGATGCTGAAAGCTGTCTCTTATTCGAACTTACAACATCAATACATTTTTTGAGGTGACTTGAGAGGGACTTATTCTTAACAGTTTCCGCAGCTTTTGCATCACTCATTCCTAGTCCCTTGAACAAGGTGACGAGCTCTTCTGCGTCCCCCATATTTATCTCTGACACGGCCGGTTTCCTCTGCTGCAAATACAAATCAAAAAGAAAACAGAAGTTCAAAATCGGGCCACGGCTATTAAGCGATACGACACTACAAGACTTTTGCACTATATTTATATCGTCATTAAGTAAATGACTGTTACCTTTAAATGTGTGACAATATAATTTAAACTTAGTATACAAAGCGAACAGCTGGGCGGCTCACAACAAACAGTTTCTCTCTACCTCTCCGTCAGTGCAACGCTGAGCCACGTTAGAGAATTCACACTGAAACCGGTGATATAAGTTGACAGCGAGTTCGGTGATATAATTTTATACTAAAAGTTAACTCACGCAAATCTTTAACTTTTTGACTTCAACTTGACTGCTTATCCGCGCCGCCGAACCGCTTTACTATTTTACTAAAACTCTCCACCCTAAAACTCTCACAGTCAGTCGTCACTCTTCACATCTTTATCTCATTTCATTATGCAGCCAGTGCAGCACTTTATCCCCGGGTTTTGTTACACAAGTAAGTGTCTAAGTAATTTTTATAAGCTATTTATTTACAAACATTCAAATCTTACTTCGCACTTCGCTACATTATTTTCAATTTAATACTTTCTGGAATGGATATAATGTACGTGACATTTCCTATTTTACCGATTCTTGACGAAATTGGACAATATACATCTGGCTAATGGTGACTTTTTCGGGAAGTCGAGTTCAATCAATGCGAAGGTTCATATTATGAAATCTATTATTCTATTTTTATTGCTAAAGGTTGAAATTTAAAGCAGCTCTTTCCTCGTTTAAGTTATTCATGCGCATCCAACTGTAAAATAAATTGCACCGTTGGAAAGAGCACTTACTATTTTATTTAGACCCAAACATTTACAAAGGTTAAAAAAATGTACCCATATTTCAAATATAAAGCTCTGTCGATTGAATTACGCTTGTCTCAAACTGACCGGTGAGTATGCTTACTGTCAATCTAAACAATTTCTGACACTACCTAAAATTTGTGCTCATTTTTTCATTAAGTAGTTCTGGAACAGACGAAAATAAATAATTGTTAATTTGTAACTACTACTAAAGTCGATGGAACGATTTAGTACAAGACTGTCAAAAAATGATTACGAAAATAAACCATTTCTGTCCAGTTTCGCCATGCCATCTCACGAGGACAGCTTTCGTCTTTTTAAGCGTCACATAGAGTGCAGTAGTGTTGGAAGGGTAATAACGACGTGTAAAAGAGACAAAAGGGAAAGTGACTGTAAAGCTCGTCAACATTATTACTCATCCGCTTCCACGTGTTCTCCATTCTCCATCATCAGTCAAATACTACAACTATGTACTAGTTCCGTATTTTGCTTCTGACAGTCTGTTGCTCAAGTGTAAAGTTAAACTATTGACATTTAAAGTGTAGTAGACAATGTGGTATTGACATGATGTTGGACAAGTATGGACCCAGGACTGAGGTTGTAGTTCTTGATTTTCAGTTGTGAACGTCTCTCAACTTGACGGTTAGTGTATTTAAATATTAAGGTTTTCAGCTAGCCTTTTTGCGTAATCATTTAACAAATTCAACGACAAGCAGTGCGCCCATGACCCAGGTCGTGCTTTGTGCTTACTTTAGCCCTTTACACACACTCACACTCATGTATTATTGATTATCATATCATTATCAATTATGTATAACAATTATAAATACACATATACTAGGGACTTAATATGTAATACAAATCGAAATAAGTACTTACTCATTGTCTGTTGTGATTGCTATAAGTATAAGATCCTGACAGTTGATTGTAATTTAATTTAATTTAGGATTGAGTATTAGCCTGAGATTGGCAGCCCATGACTGATCTTCAGTTGTCAGTGGTCGGGTTCAGCGGGTGGAACTGGAACTATACGTAACTTTTTACTTCTTGACGTTAGGTCAGGGGTCACCGTGAGCACGTACACTACGTAGTTCCCGAGCCCAACACAATATGAAGGGTATCTTATGGAAATGGACGAACTATTGGATGGGTAAGTTTAACTTAATGGATATATATGTTACACCCCAACCCCGAAGTACCCACTACTAGTTATGGGCTCTTTTTTCACAACCGACCATTACCCGAAAACTTCGAGGTAACCTAACCTAACCTAATTAAATATGAGTAATTATACTATCACGTTAGGTTAGGTTAGATTAGCTTAGGAAGTTAGGTTAGGTTAGTTTATTACAGTCAAATTTCGAAAACGCGTTATTTCGGCTTGTGGCTGGTTTCAACGCCCGCAGGCCGTTTTCCGTGTTGGGGTGTAACATATATACTTACATAATATATGTGTACCTCCTAGTACTAGTACCTAGGTATTTGATTTTTCTATCCGCAATCACTTACTTGGAGTATCATATTAAGTACTTATATCAGGGCTACTAAGCCTGTAACAAAAGCAGGAGCAAGAAACGTCTGCAGTAAAATATCTATCTACATTGTACTCATCAATAATTGTTTTTGTTTATTAAACCCTTTAGCAACTGTACTGTAGTCACTCTCAAGGGAAGGGTATGGTGTTTGGTGGTTAGTTAGATTTGCAAAATCACGCTATGGAGTGTGGAGTGTATTGAGTATTGTCAATGTTAATATTAAAACATACACAACACGGTACCAGTTGTGATCTTCTTTTAAATTCTGATAAATTCGGAAAGTAAATATATTTATTGAATGTATCCTGTATCATTATTTATTCTTTTTATGGTGCAGGTTGGCAACCGAGATGGTTCATTCTATCGGATGGAATACTGTCGTACTACAAGTCGGAGGAAGAAGTTAAGCAGGGATGCAAGGGCTCCGTCTCTCTTACAGCATGTGACATTAGTGGTATTTCTAAAGTGTAAATACTTCGTGTGTCTAAAACTTAAATGGTGATGTAAATTTTCATTTTAGCTCATGCAACGGATAGCCTAAGAGTTGACATTGTTATTCCGGGAGAGCAGCATATCTACGTGAAAGCAGCAAGCACATTGGAGCGGCAGCAGTGGCTTGTGGCTCTTGGTACCTCTAAAGCGAAGGGAACAGACTGCCGAAATCGAAAGAATTTAGGTACTTATATATTACAAAAATGTAAGGACCTGTTCCGTTCAAGACTAGCTGAGCGAATTGAGATAATTTTTTGTTTTCTTTACAAAATAATTACTTTGAAAACAGACTCAACGACAAATCCGGATGTAATCAAGTCGAAAAAGTCGGAACTTCGGTTATACTGCGATTTGCTTATGCAGCAGGTCCACTCCATCAAAGAAGCTGCTACTGCCGAGTCCGGTCCAGATATATCGGTTTGTGCCTGACATACTGACGATTATTGTTCTAGTACATACAGATTATCCCTCTGTTCTGTTCTTCCTTTTCCGCCTTGTAACATAACCTGACAGAATTCGCTTTTCCGTGTCCCGTGCTAGGAGCTAAACTAAAAGTTAGTTCAGCTTCAAAGCGTACCACCTTTTTGGGGTAGTATTACACACTTTGTCATTGCCTCTCTCACTCATATGCTGAGCCTGAGACTGAACCCTCCACACCCTCCAAGTACCAATAACGGATAGAATCCTAAATGCGTGACCTTACTTCTGGTTGCAGAAATTGGACGAGGCCACAAGTTTGTTGTCTGCCACGTGCGATACCTTCATCAAAACATTGGATGACTGCATCCGGATTTCCAATGCAGTTTCACCATATGCCCAAGCCTCATCCCCGCACATGGCTACTGTTATTCCCAATCTAAATACAACTAAAGGTCATTCGAATGGTGGAAGCAGTAATGGGATGAGGGAGAAGCCACGCTCACTATCTCACGCGTCCTCATCATCTCAGGACCTTCATTGAAGGCTCAAATGCATATCTTAATGCATCAAGAAGTATACGACGAAAGCGAAGGCAAAGAGCAAAGTAAGTGTAGGAATTTCAGCCGAATTACGGTCTAGCTAGGAAACTAATAATTTACAACCGTCGATACAACTTAGTTCATGATAGCCATTGTTATGATAATCAGTCTCCTTCCTTCGTAAAACCTGCTACCCGGTTTCCCTCCAAAAACACGAATGGAAATAGAAATATATTTATATGTACTACGATGTTAAGTGCTAACTATGACGCACCTGTGAGTGGATCCAAGCCAAATGAACTACGCCGTTAATTATTACAGTTGTATTTTGTATCTAACTCGGTAAATTTTAAAATGCATCAGCAATTCAAAGTCACATAGGTAAGTACATGTTTTAATGAATTGTTGGCGTAATATATTGAAGAGGTAATCTCCAGTTATTCCTGATGAATATTGCACTGATCTTAGATTTTTGTATTAAGTACGAATTTCAACAGCTGTAAGATAGATACGTAGTTTGTGGTAGTTACCTAAACTTAGCTTCTCTCATAAGTATTACAATTTACAATTATAATGGCTTGCGATTGTACTATATACTCATGTTAATCGACAATCGAAATATCCTGCGTTTATATGTAGGTAAAGGCACGCCCTTTTATAGTATTTCATTCATTGATGGATGATATGTATAATCAAGTAAACTATCAGTATTATACTACCTGCAGTTACCAGTTATGTCCTCCAGCTACCTAAAATAGATAATCATGACCCAGTCATTTTGGAATTGGAGTCGTCGCAACTGGCAAAGTCCAAGTCAGTCCTAGGGGATATTTTATTCTGTAGGCGTAGCTAGTGAATATATTTTACCTTAGCCCGCCTTCTAGTGAATCTATCGATAATTACTATTTACAGTTACCCGAATTTGTTGTTAGTTTTAGGATGAGAGGGGGATTTTCTAATTAGTCAAGTCTCTGTATATAATCTAATCACGTAGCTAACTCGCACTCGCACCTCGCAATATTTGTTTTACGTATTTCTGTTCAGTCAGTCAGTCGCTGGAGAAGGTGGGCCTGCCCTACAATTATCAATCTCTTATGTACAGCTTTGCAATAAAATAATATACTATGTCTAAACTAATTACAGACATCTGCGTTCCGCGTAGGTACTGTTTATTTAAGCTTGAGTCTGAAGACCTTTACTTTATGGTAATAAGTGTGATTTGGGTGCGTTGACCAAAAGGGACTGATTAGTATGATCAAAGGTAAAGTTAATTTCAATGTACACAGGGGCCTCCTCCAGTTCCAGCAGCTTTTCCCCGTTTGTTTGTATTTAAAACTTTGCTTTACTGCCTCCTTGCCCCTTGACTTTCCTGCCGCTCTCCTGGCCTTTTCCTGAAAAAGGAGAAAGATCCTCATGGCACCCTAAAATTAGGTGTTTTTCCAAGAAGTAGGGAAACCTTCTCCTAATGAAGTGCCGTAAATAACTCAAACGCTTCTCCCACTATTCTTAACGTAATAGCATTGCGGACTAGGCATCTAACGATCCAGACTTTTTAAACTGGTCGGCAGGCTCCGACGGAAATAGGCCTACTGACCGTAAAGGGCTGAGGTCAGCCTTTGTTTCTTACGGTCCGCACGATATAAAAGCAAGCAATTTAGGAGTAATCAAGTGCAGACGCTAAAGCTGTAAGCCTTCGTGTAAGAAAATTGGTCTGGGAAAGTTCCATGTTATTATGATACCGCGGTATCGGTAAAGGTCATACCACGGCAAGCCCAAATATTGGAGTTATAAGTTACTATCTTCCATAGAACAGCGAATGTCAAGTGTCAATAGCGCAATTTTACCTGTATGTATACTGTATCCATTTCCCTACATATAATTTACAAAAGAATTTAAACCGCTTCTCATTTCATTCTATTAATATGAGGAATACCTGACTAACCACCTAGCTCCCTACTTGTGGTGTGTGTGGTTTCCATTGTTGAGGCCTGTCTCATTTGGGTGCTTAGCTCAGATTGAGTTTGACATGTCATGTCACACACACTCTCCCTGCTACTGCCCCATATCATGTCATGTCCATATTAAATTCAAGAAGTCTATTGAGAGCACACGCCGGGGCTCTCTCCAGCTCCAGCCAGAGATTGGAGGAAGAGCACGCAAGTGAGTGACATGTCAAAGGGCTGGACCCGAGGTTCCTGGGAGGTCCCTTGTTTCCCCTGACACTAAACTTGCCAAAAGAGAATGGGGGCCTTTCATATACTTAGCCTCTGCGTTTCCCCCTAATAATGTGAATCCGGAGGACACGCCTTAAAATCTGGCCCTTTTAGCCTGTGGTACACGGCTTGTCTTCAGATCGTCTTTGTGAAATATACACCAGAACCAGAAGTTACAGATTGCGGCCGCAGGGTGTACCAATTTTGAATACATATAATAAGTATTCACGCTAAGGAATATTTTTACATTAAACTAGAACGACTCGTACACGAGAAGCGGTCACGTATATGTATGTTGCACATCGTGTAGGCAATTAGGCAGTATTCATACTGACTGATCAGTTCGGGAAGTTGGATTTAATCAATACATAAAACGTATTGAAATAATTTACTTTGCTTCTTGCTACATATCGTACATGTTGGATTTGGCTCTAAACCAGGATTTCTTTCTAATGTTCTAATTTATTTCACAATATAAATAAACGCATAGAAATTACTTTAGCATCGAAATTAAAATATATGAGAAATAAGAGTGTGAACATGCAATATTATTTTCGATTTGCAAGTAATGCCTATGCATTCCGATGTAAAATAAATTGTACTATTGGAAAGAGCATAAAATTTAGCTGTAAATCCACCTTTTAGGAAGAATTAAAGTAATGGATTTCATTTGTAATAATGTAATAATTTGTATTTATTGAATTATACTTCCAAAAAATAATAGTCTTCATTCATACTTTGTAAGTACAATTTCCAAGCAATCCGCAACATGTATGCCTTCAAGCCATAATCCACCTAATTCAAATCTGTATTTCTTCCAGTAATTATAACTTCGGATTAACTACTCAGGATTTATTAGGAAAACGTATTATTAATGCAAATAAAGTAATCATACTCACGGTACAGAGGAGTCATTTGTTCCTACATATACTATGTAGTACTACATAATAGATATGTGCATGTACATAATTATTTCATTAAACCAGCCTCTTAATACGACAAGAAATTCCCACAAATTAAATCCTGTTCAGCTATCAGCATCTGTATAAATTTTTCAGTATTTTCCTCCGAACTTGAACTGCAGTGCAGGCTGCAGGCATAGGAATATGCTATAGCTCTTTCTGGCATCTTGGCCGGTCAAAAGTTTCGTTTCTTAGGTCCAAAGCACACCTTTCAGTCACTCAGTGAGCGGTCCCCCCGCGGACTGACCACTAAAACTATCATTGGTACTGGTGGCCACACAGGGTGAAGGGATTTTTAAGGATTGACATGCATGTCCATCATGGGATCCTTAGCGTTAAGCCAACCATCATCGCCATTCTCATACTACTGTAGTCTGTAGTCCTCTACCTATAATCTTCATTTCAGGCTCATTTATGCAAATACGAGGAAGAAACAAGTTAGGTAGTATGTACTTAATTATTATGACTTCGTAAGTGTATAAGAGAAGCTTCGTGTATGCAGGAGGCTTGCTGTTGAATTATTAGTGTGGATGTGGAGGAAAGGGAATTTGTTCCACTTGGAAAGAGTTAGAATTTGAACTCAAAATGAAGCATAATTTCCCTACCTCATCCGTCAAGTTATTGTCCTCAAGGGATAAACTATGTACTCTGTCTTCTCTGAATCCTTCTTCCTAACTGGAAACGATGTATGTGTGGTGGAATTTCTGGAATTTTGGTCTAAGAAGCAGAACGTCCTATTGTAGTGTAGTACTTTGTACTTACTACTAGTACTTTTGTGTAGTATGAGACGAGCATCTTCCGTTTATGAATGTGAATGCTCCTTTTGCAAAGTAAAAGGGATTTGTTTATGATTATGACTGACTACTGGCTATTGCTCCTAATGGCAGCTGTAAAAATTTACTCGTTCTATGTTATACAAATGTTTCAGATTGTTTGGAAAAAGGGACAGTATGAAATTCGGTGAAAGAAAGTTAGGCTTGCTTTTCGGAGAATTTGGGATTGGGATCTGTGCTCGGTACTTATGTAGTATTAATTCAAAGCCAACCTTTTGTATTTGACTTCCGAAACTACCCAGTCAGTATATATTTACATACTGTTCAATTTCACAAATAATGTGCGACATAAATAAGTACGACTGGGTTTTGCCGAATTGCACAGATATGCTTTCTTAAGCTTAATTGAAATGATTTATTTTGTTTAATTAGTTTGTGCCCATTACAATTATTTTAGAAGCTGTTCAGATTTCATGCATATTTCCTTCTGTTTATGGTTCCTGTATGGACCATATGTCAGTTGGGATTGTACATAAGTACATAGATTATCTGTAGCCTGTGGAGAAGCCCTATAAGGTTTTTAGCACGTGTTTGTTTGTGTGATTATATAATTCCTACAATTCCTACAACATTACGTAAAAGTTATTTGGGAAACAGCCCGGTAGTCTGTTCTAACCCGAAGGTGTCATTATGACTAACAATCCCTCCGGCCCGCCGCCTCGCATGTGTGAGCTTGGCAATGATGCAGAGCGACACTTAATTTTACTCCCCTGAAACTGCACGCACAGATCCACAGACTACTGTTTCATTTCCTATAACTAAATACAGTAAATAGAACTTGTGATGTAGTTGTACACACGTTACCTACTTATATATATTATATGCTATGCATAGAATATCCAAGGAATATAAGGGAACCCGGAATCGGTGTCGGGTCAGAACTCAACCTCAATAGCCATAATTGTTCCATGAATGGTCAAATACTTCATCTCGTGCTTTTCTGGGTCTCCAGTTTCAGGGCTCGGACCATTTGGGATCGTATTACTGAGCACTTTGACATTCTGACTGCGACTCGTGTTCCTAGTAGTTCCCCCTCTCAAACCCTTAAAGTCTAGCGTGAGCGTGGACACGGACTGTGAAAAAAATGTCTACAAGTACTAGTGTTATGGGCATGGGCATACTGTAAATGAAATGCGCCTAAGATTACAGTATTTAACCCTGCGTAGTATTTGTGATTGGGATTTACTCTACAATCTCCATGCTGGAATTTTGGAGGACTATATTTCCCGAATCCATTTTCAAAATATTCAAGATTTACTGAATGCTACTTGAAAATTCCCGAATACCAGTCTAAATTACTATTGTTTAAGTTAGCAGCGCAATCAGAAGCGGCTTAGTTTTCTCAATCAGCCCTAATAAGTTAGCATAAGCATGTGACAAGCCTGGTAATGAAAAGGAGCGGATCCTTCTCAGCCTCCGCACCACCAATTGTTTCCAATGACTAGGCTAAAAGAAGGGACTTAGGACAAGGGCTCCCGGCTACCGAATTCGGCTTTTTTAATGCCTTTTCCCCACTTTCGAACAATTTAGCGTTCCAGTTTTAAGAAATTGTTCTCCTTTCCTTCCCTTCAACACTTTCCTGAGAGTTCTCACGGTTTTGGGGACTCAGTGTCTTACCTGTCCCTGGGTATACGACCCATTGAATATTAAGGGCCCTACTTTCCTACAATTACAACTTATATAGGCCCATTGTCACTTTCTTCCCTCTGTCGGCGAGTAAAATACGACGTGCCAATCATGGGCCCTTGACTCCTACGCTCCTTCCATTCTACTCCACTTTTGGGCCCAAACCGAAGGAAAAAAGAAGTCAATAATTACCGTCGTTACTCCTTGGTTTCCTTTATTGTGAGGATGTTCGGCCTGGACTCTTTTATGGGCCTCCCCTTGTTAGGGACCTGTTTAGCATCATACTAAAGACACCATTTCGGACCTATTTTTATGATCCTGTCCTGTCCTTCAAGGATGTCCCGCTCGTCCTTTCCTGGACCAACAATGCCTGTTCCCGGGCTCGGCCATTGTAGTTTGGTTTATAGTGACAGGAGACAATGACAGGTTTACTGGACATGGCTCTCCGAGCACATTTTTACAACTTTGTGGACTGTGCGCAAAAAAAGGAGATTGCGTGAGAACCGGAGTGACCCTTAGTGTTATATTGGCACTGCCGGGGTGTCCATCATCATCATCGAATATCAACAAAGGATTAGCATGACCGTCGCTTGGCTTACCTTTATTTATTGCCTGCTCGTCAATTTCTAATCTAACGCATAGGCAGGTAATAAATACATGGCTATATATAGGTATAACGGCAGAAAAATGTAAAAAAGGACATCGCACCCAAACTATGGGGAAATGGTATTTGAATGTACTATTTATTACTTGGCTACAAAATAGAAGGCGTTTACTAAACTGCTCGGGATTTGACAATTTAAGTCGAAATTCGACCAACTTC
>JAQFZY010002958.1:0-10544 GCA_034696285.1 Hypogastrura burkilli
TGTTTACCAACCAACGGAGTCCCAGGCTCCGAGCCCTTAAAAAAACGACTTCCTTTCCGAGGAAAGGCATTAAATTTCCCTAAAGTGACTCATCAAAGTTCCTGAGGACGACTACGGCGTAAATTACTATTTAGCCTAAAGTACCCCCGCATCTATCAAATGGACCAATATTCCTCTATCCAACTCAGAATTGAAATGAAATGCCGGCTACAGCAGCTGGGCTCCTCATTACCTCCATTCAAGTTGTTTGAAGGGGGAAATGATTTTATTCACTCATTTACGGAAAATGAAATTCTTCAGAGTTCCAAACTAGTTTTGGGTGAAACAAAAGTCCCTCCTGGTCTCCGACCAGTAAGGAGAATGACAGGTCTATTAACGTAAAATTCCACATTCAAATTCAAGTTCCACTATGGAATGGCTATTGACTGCTGAAATTGAAATGTGACGTTGGTTTCCTGATGTGTTTTTTTAAATCTTTTATACGGGCAATTTCATGTTGGATTTCCTACAAGTATTTTATCTGCCACTTTTGCTGCTGCCTTTCCCTAAAATTATTAAGCCGACTTCTATAGCTAACTCACCAAAACAAGCCCGCGCTAACCCGGATAAAGGTATTTCTATTTTCCATTTCATTCAATAACTATTCATACTATTTTAACTGTCTATTTTCCATAAAGTCATTCAATTCCATCTTCGTCTCAATTTACCAAACAAGCCCGCGCTAACAAAACAACAGGCACATGCGTCGTTTCCGCACATATAGAGCGGATATAAGGTGTACGCTTTTGCCATAAAAATGCGTACAACTCGTTATATAAAACAATTCGTTATTCGTTAGGGCGGGCTTGCTCGTCTACTCAGTCATCAATCCCAAACAGGCTGGCAACAACCCCGTTGTCACAGCGTACACATTTTTTGCAAATTGGCTCAGCTGACACGCAGCAACCAACGATATTAATATCTGCATGGCCTCGTCCGTACTAGATACGCCTCAAACTTGACAGCACTAATGCGTTATATCAGCCCAAATTAATTTAGCCAGTGAGCTGGTATGGTAATTGTTAATGCTAAAAGTAATTTGGTCCAGCCGGAGTCATCCGGAAGATATGCTACACTGTAACGTGATGAGAGCTACACCAGATTACTTTGGCCCATTCCCCATTAATAACTGGGCCTTATCTGAGGCCAAATCAATCAATTTGCTCCTTCCAATTCATTTAGAAAATTAAAAACCCGCCCAGACTCCCAAATGATTTATCTGCCTATCCCCTTCGAATGTGAACCCTAGTTTTGAATGCAGTGAGGCCTAATGTACACGGTGCATGAACTCGTATTTAACGCTTATGCAACAGCTATAGTACTAGTTGAAGGATGATTAATACTCTTAATTATATTCTGGTCTATGAAAATGAAACCCAGCCAACCCAGCCTGTTTCAGGTCGGATGAGCCGGAGTCGGGTCGACATGGAAGAGTCGTAAAATACACACAGAAGAGCCGGAATGGAACAGTAAATAATTCTAGCCATTAGCTCAGTAGGGACTATAATGCAGAATACATTGGATTTGTGGGCTGGATTATGTAAGCTACAATGGACTGTCACTGGTCAACTACGCGGGCTCATTTGACCTACATATTTAATTAACGCAGTAAAAAATATAGATTTTAGCATACTTTAAATCAACGGAAAGGCAACCATTCGCTCTTTGTAATACAAGCTAAAACCTAACCTAACCTAGATATATCTAACCTACACTAACCTAACTTAATTAATCCTAACCTAACCGAACCTAACTTAATTA
Organism: Hypogastrura burkilli; assembly: GCA_034696285.1. Lineage (NCBI taxonomy): Eukaryota > Metazoa > Arthropoda > Collembola > Poduromorpha > Hypogastruridae > Hypogastrura > Hypogastrura burkilli. The sequence continues at coordinate 1,801 of JAQFZY010002958.1, forward strand.
ATCCTAACCTAACCGAACCTAACTTAATTAATCCTAACCTAACCAAACCTAGCTTAACCTAGCCTAAACTAACAGAACGCTCTTTTGGGCATTACGAATAATATTATAAAAATTCAGAATTTTTTGAAACATTCTTTAGGAGCCATAACAGTAAATCTTCTCCAAATCATTTAATTTTCGATCTAATGTGTTTCAAACGAGTCCAAAAATGTGGAGCAATTAAGCCAAGCCTGGTTTAAACAGTAAACAATGGGAATGGTTAAATTCAATAGGCAGGCACACACACACACCGGTTGGAAATTGCTTTTTTGTATTTGCATATAATCTGAGCCCTGGATCAATCATTACGACTCCTAGGCTGGTACACGTTAGCCTTATAACTGTAGGGCAAGGAGCCTGGGCTGAAGGTAGGAGTGAACAGATTGATTTGCGGATTAGGCCGCGTTGGGCCCATTGTTACATTAGCATTAAGATAAAAGATTAAGTATGCTTTGGCTCTTAGCTGTCAGAGCCCATCACATCAAGTCCTCCTACTCCTTACTGTCAGGCATTCATTGGGCTTACGAGCAAGCAAACTCGTTTTAATGTTTACTAGTTCCAGCACCCACGCAGCGCAGAGCTGGCGAGCCTGTGCCTTTTCGTATCAGTTTGTAAGCTAAAATTCCGGTAATTCAGACTTATTACTGATTGGATTTTGCATGAACACGATTTTTTTTCATTTAAAAAACAAAAACAAAAACCTATGAATTGCTAAATAGCATTGCAAATTATGATTCAGGCAATTTTAGATTCCATATATTCCGTTAGGCATGTAAGCTCATACGCTTCAGTATTCAGTAATAATTGTTTATATGCACCAGTAAATGGGTTGATCTTATCCAACATTATATACAGAGGGCGCCACCTGCGAGCGGGTCCGGCTTTTGGGCGGCTGGTTTTAAAAACGCGCATTTCGTGCAAAATCAACGATATAGCAGAATTTAAATTATTTCATTGAACCAATAATTTTGGTTATGACTTGTACGCACTAAAAGCTGCAAATTTCGACAGGATTGTCTTACCTGAACGTCCTTGCTGAACTGATTTGAGGCATGGACATGGACAGCATTGAATTCCCGGACCGACTCAAACTTGAATATGATTTCGACGGGACTGTTGGTACTCCGAGAGTCGTTCTTCCATCCCACCCAGCCCTTACCTTTAAAAACGGGGATTGAGAATAAAAACAATAGAGTTAGGAGGCGGGCTGGTGCGTTTTAAAGTGAAAGTCAAACAGGCCCAAGACCAGCATACTAAAATGGGAGGACGTGCCAGTGTCAACAATATTCACTTTCCCATAAAATAAACCTTAGGACTCCCTCTCACACACTGTTAACTTTTCAGTGCGTAGGTAGTGGGAGCACTAAGCCAAGGTGTGGATCCTGACTGATCTTATGCACTCATTCGTGCATGGAGTCATAAAACTTTTCCCGTCCTCTGTCTCGATAAAAGAAAGAAACCCGAATTCACTCTCGGGCTCCTTTTACGATCATTTCAGCTCATCTGCCCAAAAGTTACTTAGCCGGGGCCCAGATGTCTTTTTACGCACGCACGTGATAAGGAGAGGCACAAACAAGACGGCCGTGAGAAGCCCGGCCTCCTATGAATTAGTTGAGCAAAGAAAGCTGGAGAAGGCGAACTCAGTAAGTCACTTACTTTCCGAACGAATTGTATGCACAAATAATTCTGAGCATTCCAGACGCCCCATATTTGAATTATACAAGGGCTGTCTCAAATGAGGACCAACCAGTTCGAAGGGAGTTGGGCCGCCGTGTAAGGCAGAAATATTCTGAGCAATTCAATTCAAATTATGCAGGGGTCGTTCCTGAAGGTTGGCCACAGTCTCGGAGCTACGTTTGAAGCGAACTTCGAATTCATTGTGCACAAATAATACTAAGCATTAAAGATTCATGGAAACAAAATATTACAAGGGCCTTCTCAGAAGCTATGTTACCAATAGCTTTCGTGTTGCAATCAAGTTCCAAGGCACATTGTACGCTCAAATAATTGAGTATTCCGGCATCTACTGTACATAATTAAATGGTACAAGGGACGTCCCACAAGTTTCATCGAAGATTGTAGCTTGTAGCGGCGGTAAAATTTGAACGTATTTTACGCAGAAATAATTCCTAAAATTCTAGCTACATACTTGAATTATACAATTGGTGTTTCAGCAGTTTAAAGTTTAGTCACAAGTTTGGAGTGCACAACTATGAAAGTGCAGCGTTGTACGTATAAAATATGTGCTAGTTTTGGAGCGCACTGAAGTCAACTTTGGACACGTTGCACACGTCATTTAATGCAATTATAGGTAATAGCAATTCTGACTCAGATATTTCGTCATTATTTCAAAACGCCTTGAAGTGATCTCCGAACGCGTTGTATATTGTATTTAAAATAATTCTAAGCATTCTAAGTCCATTTTTAATTATATGAGGACTTTTAGGAATATTTACCACGACCTCAGAGAGTAGATTGAATGCAACTTTACACAGCTAAAGGTATTAGATGAAAAAGTAAAAGTGGCGTTTTCGTGGCAATTATGTATAATATAATATTTGCGAATTAGCTATAAATCAATATTTCACTGCACTGCGAGGAATAATTTCGTAATACCTGACCTACGTATGTTACAGCAGATTATATATAACAATTAGTCGCTACAGGCTAAATATGAATGAGGTATAACTCTTTGGACAACCCCTGTATACGCTGCATCAGACGTTTCGGCTCTTCTACCGCCTTACGGACTAAGCCTAAGCAAGGCCTGTTGACAATGTGTCTTACCACGGTCATGTCCATAAAAGTCATCCTTGAAGTTATCCGGACCACCCCGGCCATCGATGAGCTGGCCAAGCCCGTTCCGAAGCGTATTCGCATCCCAGAACCCGTCGTAGGTATGATCGTAGAAGTTCCAGTTGTCACCCCGCTTCGACCCTTGTGGCATGCTGTAACTAAGGAGACCACCTGGGAAACAAGGAGACAAATCCGCATCTTAGCTCTTCTATTTTGGGCATTGTCCTCTCTCATTGTTGACGGAATGTGTAATGGGTACTGGCAGAGGACCCACACTGGATTAGTTCCGCCGTTTGGACACAGGATTCAGGGCCAAGGCCTTAACTACCTTCCCTCCTTACGTGGGCCTGTCACCTCCACGCCTATTAATATCCGGACCTCTTCCGCCCTAATTGACAAGCGGATGGACAGGGAGGCCTCTCCTGACATTGCCTAACCCATACTAAGACCTTAATTCCGACGCGTATAGACAGCAAGATAAATGGCTTCTTGGGTCAGTCTGCGTCATTGTCCAGGTATTTATGGGCCAGCGGTAGCTTTTACCAGAGTGGACATTCAGTTAGATTGGAATAGGAATCGATTTTGGCTAATCGGTACGGGGATCGAAGCAGCATTTAGACTTTTTACCACTTTTTATCAGCTCGTGATAAAACTAACTTTTCATTTGGAGGTTTTTATCACTTTTAATCACTTTGTGGTAAAAACTCAGTTTTCATCGGAGTGGTTTTTATCTCTTGATAAAAATTCAAAGCGTTATTTAATGGTGTCCAAAAAATATAGGTTTTAGCCTAATACAAACTATGCAAATAAGCAACTCTGGCTGTTGGACATAAATATTGAGTCAATTTATACCAGATTCATAACTCGATTAATATTCCATACCTTATCGACGTGAGTTATATTTATTGGTTACTATCTCAATTTCCTCATTTCCATACATTGTTTTGTGCTACTACATATATTTATGGGCAGGATTAGCCACACAAGCTTTTTCTATTAAAAGGAAGAGGGCAAGGGTCGCCCTACAGTTAGCGTACGAATTTAGCTGGAGGAACCAAGAACTACAGAAGTCCTAAAACACAATTAGATCTCCGGTTCCAGAGAAAGCCTGACATTTCGGAATAAGACAACAAAGGAAGAGAAAGGAGCCGAGCGTCTTAGTAAGAGGAAGCCGTTCGTCTCTCAATCCTGACACTTTGTCTTAATTTGGAACCAGATTAGTTAGGTAATGGGAGCACACGAGTTGGCACTCCGCGCTGGCGGGCCTTAAGGAAAGACAGACTCCCTATTTCACTTTTCTCCCTTGTTCCTATCCATTACCATTATCATAATTAGTAATGTCCAACGGCACTTTGGGATCCAGCAGGGCTTTCAGTGCAGGGGCCCGCCCTATGAATAGCCAGGAATTCCCAGCTTCCCGATTAATTAATTTGGCTCCAAGGCCTTACCTCGGAAGGGACATCCGTAGATTTCTACCCGCATACAGACGGTCCGCCGGTGATGGCTGTAGGGCAGGAACCGGATCTTGGAGGCAATTATTGGGGTCTTCAGGTCCGTCTTCTGGGGCAAGTAAGTATTGATATTTGCATTGAGGATCTGTGAGAGAAGATTCGGTCGTTTAAAACATAATTTGCAGAAAATGGAGCGCTCTGTAAAAGTTAGTATTATTTGCATGGCGTTGAATCGCAGATTCTATCGACGCTCAGAATAGTATTGTTTCGCAAATTCTACCAAAGTTTTCCCCTGTACAGAACTATTTGGTACATTCTGCGAATATTCAATCTAGTACTACCGTATAGTGCTAATTGGCATAGCTTGCTATAAAAAACCGCGGTTATAACAGTTTTGTCTTAAAGCTTGGACATTTAGCATTTTCAATTTTCTACAATTTGCAAAAAAAACAGATCCTCCACAGTACAACGATCCTGATACCTGATTTGCAGTAAAAGGAGGCCCACGTGCCTACCAAAACCACAATTTGCCCATTCCCAGTTTGCTCCAGAAACCGGTAAGCAAAAACCATAATATTTGCATTCGAATTGAAATGGTCTTTCCCTTAGCCTTTGAGTAACAAAAACAAAGGAACATTAAAGTCGAAGGAAATGAAAGAGACGATAGGTTCCATACTGGTACCGCATCAAAGGGAACTGCCATTGTAACAGTTTATTTGCTAAATTGACTGCCGCAAATTCCACATTCTGATTCTGAGTAGAAAAGTATTGGAAAGCCTACTATACATATAATGCGTACAGACTGAGTGCATTGCCTACATCCATTTCCCGTGTTATTACTCGGAAGTGGTGAAAACATGGAAATTCCCATCATTCCGTCTCTCCCGCGCCATTCCTATTCATTTCATAATGCTCCCTTCCCATTTACATTGATTGGACTCGACTGGAACAAGAAACCACTCGCCATATGCTTCTAGACTCGAATTAGAATTTAGAGCCAGGGCCGAATTACTCTCCTAAGCAAGGTTCCCGGGGGGAACAAAAGACAGATGTAAGGTAATGGGGAAATATGTAGCTCAATCTCAGAAAACCCTTTCTACCCGGATCCTACTAATTCTAATTCAGGGGGCCAGATTACATTAGATTTCCGAATTAGGCTCATTGGGGATCGGTGGGCTGTCATAAATTGGATTAGTTTTCAGGATTCCGCCATCTATTACGTCAGGGAAAGTTTAGGACCGAGTTCTGTATAGCAAGGCTTTCTTCATACAGTAGTTCGTATTTGCAGTCTCTCAGAGTAGATTTCCATATATTTTGCAATTTTTCAAAGGTTTAATAATTTTTCGCACAAAAAATAGATATTTTAGTTCAAAATTCAACATCCAAGTTGTGTAATTCAGTTGAAGTATGGTTAGGTTTAGTTTTACTAAAATCTCTAGTCTCTAGTAGTTAAGCTACGCTGTATCCTTGGATTAAGTTAGGTTAGGTTTGGATGATTTAAGTTCCGTTAGGTTAGGTTTGGTTACAGTTGTTACAGATTAAATCAAGATAGGTTAGGTTAGAATTGCACATGTGAGTTAAATCAATTTGCTGGTGATATAATAAATTTTATGGTGAGTTAAACAAATTTGCTGTTGAGTTAAACAAATTTGCTGTTGAGTTAAACAAATTTGCTGTTGAGTTAAATCAATTTGCTTGTGAGTTAAATAAATACCATGGTGAGTTTAATAATTTTACTGGTGACTTTAATTGTTTTGCTGGTGAGTTCAATACAAAACCCTGTCTTACCTCGTTCCCAGTATGATCTCGATACCGGACCCATTTCCCAAGCTCGGGCCTCCAGTAGGACAGCATGTAGTTCTCCGCAAATTCGGCTCCCTGACCGTTCCCGAACCGACCCTGCGTCTCCGTAGCCGTGATCACGTGGACTGTATGAAGGTCAATCTGAAAATAGAACAAGGAGAGGCTTAGAGCGGTAGACTCGGATATCCGACACGTGGATCGGGGTCTCTTTAGCCCAGAGTTACTTATCGCTCATGTTCATCCAATAAAAGAAACCCTTTGTCACCCGACCCAGGAAAGATAAGGATTTCGGAACGGAGCCGTCCCGGAACGGAATTACATTCATACGACTACACTGAACTCCGGGCCTTAGGAAAAAAGTTAATTGTTATTCATCACGGTTGGGAAGATGTCATCGGGTCCATTAATTCAGGCTTATTCAGGGGGAAGCATATGAGGAGGCCAGGGCCTGATAAAGGCGCGATAAATATAAATATCGCCTGATCTTATCACAATCACGACGACTCGTGTCCTGTTCCTCATACAATGCTCGGGAGCCCCATTCTTTGCCAGTGAAGAGTGACATTTATTACTACAATTCCTCCATGTAATTCATTTGATGGAATTCGGTACCTATATCGTACGGATTTTATTGATATTTTAATGGGAGGAATCAAGCTGTAAGGCTAGAATTTGTCATTCGCTCGTTTTCTTTTAATGTCGTTTGTAACGGTAACGATGCACCCCACGGTTGATACAAAGGCCCGAAAGATGGGGTCTGATTACAGTGATAGCGCCTTATGGGTTACGGAGCTGGCCGTTTGCCTTAGTACATACAAGGACCATCCCAAAGGTTTTGAAAAATTAGCGTATTATATCAACGCTCCAAAGCCCAAGCTTATAGCAGTAACGTGGCAGTAAGTCACAGCAGCCGCTGACTATGCGAATATTTGGCGCCGTCAATTTAAATTCAAGTAACCGTTCCAAAAAAAAAACGTTCTGTACTTCCTTGGTAGCGCTTAGAGTTAAATATGAGCAACAATACAGGCTATGCAGTTATTAATTAAATTTGAAGTAATAGTAACTCAAGGAAGCTACGAAAATTTTAAATTGACAAGAAAACCTAATGTACTTAGTAACGCAAAAATTGATGAAAGTCAAGGCATAACATTTGACCCGCCCCTTGTAAAAGTTACCGCTTTTGAAAGGGAATAAATATACGTACATAATAACTTATGTGCCTACCTGTATCCACTCTTCGGCATCAGACGTAATTTGATTCTTGGGACACCAGGCCCCGCCCTGCCGCTCCATCCGGACCCTGGAACCAAAAACAAAGTCAGTGTCACACGAAAGGAAAAACCACGTCTTCCGACGACCTAGCTCTATGCACTGTATATGTACAGTATATGCTTTCTATGAATGGTGAGAGACAGATTAAATAAGGGGAAGACATAAAGACACCCGATCAATATCACTTTCAGCAGGACATTCCCCGAATCCCCAACGATTTATCACTTCCTTCAACACTTCCCCGCAAGTAAAACAAGAGAGGGAGAAGGACGGACGGACGGCCGGTGGTGGGAGCTCCCTTATAAACGAGGCGGAGATCTCTTAAAATGATCTCCGGATCCTTTGTCGTCTCCTCTATAAAACCATAAGAGGGCAGGGTGCCTGGAATTCCGGATCTCAGGTCCCCTTTTTTTCCCTTCAACCAACATAGCTTACCGCTAAGCCGCCCGCTTAATCCATGTTCTTAGTCTCGCATTTCTTACGGTTAACTGGACAGGAGGTTCTAAATCTTTTCGTTTAGTGACTCTAGGCCTCAACCTCGGGCCGGGGATGACACAGCCAGAGACTCACTAAATAAGGGAACAATATTTTTGCACCAGCAAAAACATTACACAGTCAGGAAACAGCTTCATATAAAAAATGTTACTCTTTTAGGAAAAAAATATTACTCGTTTAGGCAAAAATATTACTCGTTCAGGAAAAAAGTATTACTGTTTCAGGAAAAGTATTTCTTGGGTTTAGTTAATGCGTTCGAAATCTCCTCTTCGTTTATTTTTTCGGTTTCTTTGTTAACTTAATATATTTAAGTTGGGTTAGGTTAGGTTACAAAGTACCTAAAGTAAGAATCGCATACGACCTAACCGAACTAAATATTGTTTAATCCAACCTAACGTATATAAAAAAAATACTTTGAACGTTAGCTTGTATTAAGCAACATTTAGTTAGGTTAGGATATTTTCAGGTACGATTTATATATTCTCAGGCACGTTTATTATTGTTCCTGAGATCGTCACATTTTTGCCTAAATCGGTAATATTTTTTTCCATAAAAACGTCACATTTCTTCCTGATCTAAACATACAAGCCCTAAATAAGTACTGTTTTAGGCCCAATAAATATTAGTGCTGCCCAAAGATAGAGACGTTAGCTCAAAACAAAGTATGCAAATTTGCATATGAGCATACCAGAAAAAAGGCGAAATTTACTTAAACTGAGGATAATGTAAAGAATATAATCTCTCGTCCAAATAAATATTTGCATGTTTTTTGGGCAGCCCCAATATCAAATCTATTTTTATTTCCGTCCCAAAAAATCAGAATTTTAACTAAACCAAATCAGATTTGTATTCCTGACACTGTAGGGCTCCTCAGGAATCCCTCGTACT